>LBNU01026483.1:52835-89870 GCA_014162995.1 Artemisia annua | reverse complement strand
ATAACTATTTTTGGGGGAGAATACATGCTCTTTTAACTAAACTCAATGATTGTTTATCTGATACGTGAACGGTTTGATTAAGATTTTATTGATTAAGATTTGATTGATTAAGATTTGATTGATTGATTGATTGATTAATTAATTGATTTACCGATATACTTGATTTGGATATTCGAATGCGTTATGTGTTTACCTGGTTTATATATGAGAGCTTCCTAGCTCAAACCATTTTCTTGGACCTGCTACTACTTGGTTTTGCTACATGTGTTGGTTAGATAAGGTTAGACGGAAGTAGAGTTGACCTAGAGCTAGGGCGCTTTGACCCTAGTTTGGAATAGACTCTGCTGCGGCCTAGATCCGGGGCAGTAACGGGTGGTTCCTTGTTGTGACCTGGCTAGTGACCATTGATTCATCTTTCCTAAGATGATAAATTATTGATTGAAATTGAGATTGAGATTGAGATTGAGATGGTGATTGTGATGTCTATACCTGCCTCTAGTCACATATAGCACTTAAACTCTTCAGGTCCATAACTAATTTTATCACTTAAACTCTATGGACTCACCAGCGTAAGCTGACCTTTAGCGCGTATTCTCAGGTTTAAGGCGATAGCTCACTATTTGAAGGCGCTTGGCAAGGGGCATGGTCATAGGCGACTCTGATGAACATTTGGGACCGCTTTAATTATTTTATGGGCCTATTTCCGCACTATTTTATATCATGTAAACTTTATGCTTTACATAACAGTTTTTATTCCAAATAAATGAAATAAAAACCATTCTTTGTTCCTTGTGTTTTGATACCGATTTCGTAGCACCCCATTGCATGTATGCTTCCGCTAGACCCGAATTTTGGGGGTGTTACACAACATGTTGTCGTAAAATGAACATAAGCATTTGTGTAGAACTCCAAATGCTTTACCTTTTTTTTTTGCATTTAAAAATACTAACCATTAGTTTTACCAGTATATATCAAATAAAATTTTGAACTTCCAAATCAGTATAGTTTATTTATAAAAGTTAGAGAAAATATTAAAAAAAAAATCCGATACTTAAACTTGCTTGATCTATCACATGTGATATAACACTAATTGTGTAGATTCGAAGACTGAACAAGATGTCTAAAACAGACATAAGTAATATTTTTCAGTATAAATAACTTGAGGCCCTTTACCCAAAAAATAAATAAATAATTATGTACATTTTGCGACAACATGTTGACTGTTCGTACTAACAGATTAGTGTTATATCACATATGATATATGAAGCGAGTTAGAATATCAATTTTTCTTCTTCTTCTTCTATTTTCCCAACTTCTATGAATAAATCATATTGATTTAGATGTTCAAATATTACGTATGATATATGATTGAAAAACTAAAGATGTATATTTTTCAATGCGAAAAATAGTAAATCTTTTGAAGTTAACTATAAATAATTATCCTCATTTTACGACATCATGTTGAGTGTTTGAACTTACAAATTAGTGTTATATCCCATGTGATACATGCATCAAGTGAGTTTAACAATCAAAATAAAATTCTTCTATTTTCTTCAACTTATGAATAAACTGTATTGATTTGGAGGTTAAAAATTATGTGTGAAAAATAGTTGGAAAGCTAAGGGTGGGTATTTTTCCATACCAAAAATGATGAATCATTTGGAGTTTTACACAAATATTTATACACGTTTTATGAAAGCAAGTTGAGTGTTCGAACTTACATATTAGTATTATATCACTAGTGATATATCAAGCAAAATACTGTTCCGAGAAAAAACCCAAAAAAACGAAAAAAAAAAGTGAGAAAAGTTTGTCGAAAGTATATAAAAGTGCCCCTCTATCGAAAGATAATTTAATGATCGTCACGATAGTGTAATTTATGTAGCTTAATTGTTTAACGTTATTGAGATATGCAATTTTTTAAAAACAGATGTGAAAGTGGGCTTTAATTAATAATATTATTTAATCCTCTCGTTTTTTAACTTTACCAAATGAGTTGCTAAGATTTATCCTTCACGAGCATTCAGAACCCGTGCTACGCACAGACTTTGTATCTAAGTGTTCATCAGTTAATGTTTGTATAAATTGCCGAATATACAACAATTTATAACTAAGGTTGCCACGGGGGATCTTTGTTGATTTGTTGATGAATATACAACAACCTATAACTAAAGAGTCTTTATAGCCGAACCACTATTAATACTCTTATCCCGGTTTAATTTTTTCACACTCTTATTTATTACCTTGCATCTTATCTATTATTGTGTTTGTGTTGTTACTTGCATTGGGCCTCTAGAGTATGTTTTATTTATGTGTAGCCCTATAGGAGCAGTTGATATTTTTTATTTGCTTCGATATGACGTTTTTGCATGGGCGCAATGATAATAATGAGTTCCTGTTCATAGCATGTGTGATGCTCCGGTTTTGTTTTTGAATAAACTATTTAACTGTTGCTTATGTCTAAAACTAAAAAAAAATAAATAAATAAAAAATAAAAAAAAATAAAAAATTATGTTATTATAATTTACAAATGGCTTCAAGCCAAAATTATGTATTTTGTCATTTCTATTCATTATTCAAGCTAATATTTTTAATATGATGTATTTTGTTGTTTTAGCAAATTGTTTTAATTTTGTTGTTCAAATAGGATGTACTAAATCCCACCGCTACAAAAGAGCGTTATTTTACCTTTATCGGTGACATTGTTACTACATTACATGCAACGTACCATCGTTGTTATTCATGTAATTGATGCAAGCATATTCTTACATAGTTTACTACTAATCTTTGTCCGTTTGCTTATCATAATTACGCATTACCAAATATAATCTTTTAGTAGCTTACCGATGAAGCAACACTCAATATTATTCTTTGGTTCCTTGTCAATACCGTGTATATGTAAAAGTTTGTGTAGTCATGTATATATAATAATGCCACATAAACTGTATAAAAATCGTTACAAACCTTTTTAGCTTCATCTCATTTTACTTTACAACTAATTTCATTGAAAATTAACATTGAAGTCTAACTAATATTAACAAATTTTTATCAATAAACTTAATTCTAAATAGCTAACCAAATGAATATTAATTAACACACTATTAATAATTCCTAAAACATTTGGACTTTACTATTATGTCTTAAACTTAATTTTTTTTTTAATTTATTATTATAATTTACAAATGGGTTCGAGCAAAAATTATGTACTTTTTCTTTTATATTCATTATTCAAGTTGCATGCGAACTCATGTAAACTATAGATACTTTCGTAGATTTTGATGTTAACACATTTTTTTGGGAAAGTAATTGAAAATATCAATATAACATCTATACCTAATTGTTCGAAGTAATAATCGGAAACACTTAGTTATGGTTCAAAATAAAATGTTCAAATTATGATAACGTTATGGAAAATATTGTTATCAAATAACCCCGTTTCGAACTTTTGTGTTTGTGCATGTGATTTTAGCCAGTTTATATAAGAATGCATTATGTTAAATCATCAATTATTCTTGCAACCTTTTCAACTTCATCTCAATCATAACCGACTTTTAATTCTATACTAATTACTAAATATCATGTGATCAATTTCGGCAAGCCTTGCACTTCCATCTCGATGTTGTATATACTTCATATTAAATGCACCGGTTTTGTTTTTCTATAAAAGTTTGAACTTTTGCTTATGTTTAAAACTCAACTTTTTTATTTGATATTATAATTTACAAACGACTTTAAGTTAAAATTATGTATTTTTTCCTTTCTATTCATTACTCAATGTGATATTTTTAATACTTCATATTTTGCTATTATGGCAAACTCATTTAATGGGCGTAAATATTGGTTTCTCACTAATGATTCTACATGTAAAAAAAGAAAACACTTTACGATGCCGGACATTCTTCTTTTCAATAATAATTCAATTGCACACGATAAATTCATTCTAATATTTCTCAAAGAGCATTCGAATGCAACTACTTACGTAAACTAACTTTACTGATTAAAAACATTCACATATATATATATATATATATATATATATATATATATATATATATATATATATATATATATATATATATATATATATATATATATATTTGATATCCTATGCTCATTTAACCATTTAAATGTTGCTTTACATACATGCTCGTGCACATTTTCTTGAATCAATTCGCACATGTGAGTTACATCAATAGAAAAGACACATAAATACTTGTATATGAAAATGTATTAACATAATACATATTTCTATATATATGCTTATCTATAACAATCACCTAAATATGTAAGAAACAAATAAAATAGTTGGTATCCCAATCTTTGGTTCCATTTATCTGAGCATGCTTGATCTTGTATGATTTTCATGGTACCTGCGTATGATAACTAAATTAAGAAAAAAAGAAGAAGACCAAGTTAATTACAAAGATCTAAAAGATGTGTGAATCACTTCAACAAACATGTACGTACTAAATGTTACAAAAGATAATTTACGGACCGCTACCATCAATCAAAGATCTAAAAAATGTGTGAATCATCTTCAAATGTACATACTAAATGTGATTTTGGCCGGTTTAAAATAGGCATGAATTAGGTTAAATCATTAATTATTCTTGCAACCTTTTCAACTCCATCTCAATCCATAACCGACTTTTAATTCTATACTAAATACGTGATCAATTCCGGAAACCCTTGCACTTCCATCCCGATATTGTATATACTTCACATTAAATTATGGACTCCATCTTAAGTGTCTTGATTACTCCACATTCAATTAAATGGCTTAATCTTATAGTATTATAGATAGATTATGCAAGAAAATAATAGTTTTTAATTGAACTTTTCTCTTAAGTCCACACCCAGAATATAACGAAGTTAAACTTGATAACATACCAACAATACATAAAGAAAATCCAATCCTACCATCTCTATTTTATCCCTAGGAGATTACTTGTTAAACCAGAAACTCAAATATGGATCGTACATAATCTCTCATAATGCGGTAGACTGTATGATTCGGTCCTAAGTCGTTGTCAATCAAAACCCAATTCTCTTGATCTTTTTTATTGTAGTTGTTTAGAAGTTTTTTTACAAGGCAGATATCATTTTGACATCAAGATACCAACTCAATATTTGTAATACTAGACTACTGATATATTTCAACACGGCATGCTCTTTGATGGATAGTCATTTTCAATCAAAGCCTCTCTTGATCTTTCTATTTTTATATCATAGTTGTTTCGGGTGCGTTTAGTTGGGAGAAAACACCCTTGTTTTCCACAAAATATTTGTGAAAAACAAGGAAAACAGAAATCACGTTCAAATCAACATTTTCCAACAAAATGTTTTGCAAAACACAAAATCCTCTATTTCCTAACTTAACAAGGAAAACTACAAAACAAGTTTTAGTTGTTTTCCTTTGTAACCACGACCCCCTTCCCCTTCTTCAAAATGGAAAATACAAACATTAACTAAACGTGTTTTCTATATTTTCAAATGTTTTGAAGAGATAAATTTCCCTTCTAAATTTTTACAAAATTGGAGATAGAAAACAAGAGAAATTTTTCTCCAACTAAACGCACTCTTAGAGTGTTAAAAATTAAGTTATCATTTTGATAAGAAAATGTAAGCTATATATAAATANAAATAGGCATGAATTAGGTTAAATCATTAATTATTCTTGCAACCTTTTCAACTCCATCTCAATCCATAACCGACTTTTAATTCTATACTAAATACGTGATCAATTCCGGAAACCCTTGCACTTCCATCCCGATATTGTATATACTTCACATTAAATTATGGACTCCATCTTAAGTGTCTTGATTACTCCACATTCAATTAAATGGCTTAATCTTATAGTATTATAGATAGATTATGCAAGAAAATAATAGTTTTTAATTGAACTTTTCTCTTAAGTCCACACCCAGAATATAACGAAGTTAAACTTGATAACATACCAACAATACATAAAGAAAATCCAATCCTACCATCTCTATTTTATCCCTAGGAGATTACTTGTTAAACCAGAAACTCAAATATGGATCGTACATAATCTCTCATAATGCGGTAGACTGTATGATTCGGTCCTAAGTCGTTGTCAATCAAAACCCAATTCTCTTGATCTTTTTTATTGTAGTTGTTTAGAAGTTTTTTTACAAGGCAGATATCATTTTGACATCAAGATACCAACTCAATATTTGTAATACTAGACTACTGATATATTTCAACACGGCATGCTCTTTGATGGATAGTCATTTTCAATCAAAGCCTCTCTTGATCTTTCTATTTTTATATCATAGTTGTTTCGGGTGCGTTTAGTTGGGAGAAAACACCCTTGTTTTCCACAAAATATTTGTGAAAAACAAGGAAAACAGAAATCACGTTCAAATCAACATTTTTCAACAAAATGTTTTGCAAAACACAAAATCCCCTATTTCCTAACTTAACAAGGAAAACTACAAAACAAGTTTTAGTTGTTTTCCTTTGTAACCACGACCCCCTTCCCCTTCTTCAAAATGGAAAATACAAACATTAACTAAACGTGTTTTCTATATTTTCAAATGTTTTGAAGAGATAAATTTCCCTTCTAAATTTTTACAAAATTGGAGATAGAAAACAAGAGAAATTTTTCTCCAACTAAACGCACTCTTAGAGTGTTAAAAATTAAGTTATCATTTTGATAAGAAAATGTAAGCTATATATAAATATTAGTATTATGATTAAGGAAATTGCATAGAATAATTGGTGTTTGATAGTTGACCTAGCCTTTTAAATAATAGTAGAATATAAAGGCTTCATAATCTGAAGCGTTTTTGTAACATCATACGCAATTTAAAAAAGTTTACAGCATGTTTTTTGCTGCAATATTAGAGATGAGTTTAAGTTGAGGGTTCTATAATCGCGAGGTCAAATAAGGTGTAAGGCATGTTTCTGCCTATATCAGAAACTTTTGAAATAGAAAATCGAGGGAAATTGATTCAAGCGTGAAATTTGTAAAATTATTTTCTTTTTATATAAAAATGCAACTAAAATAGTTGAAATAAGAAATGAGTATTATGGTGAGCTAATTGCTTTGAAAACTAGTGCTTGACTTTTGATGGTCATTTATATCCCTATAGTTTCATAACATCTGATCCAAATTCAATGGCTTCTTCATCACCATCTTCTGCTTCACTCGCTTCTTCTATCTCAAATCATATTACTTATGATGTTTTTCTGAGCTTTAGAGGTAAAGATACTCGTCATTCTTTTACTGATCATCTCTTTCATGCGTTAGTGCGAGCAGGACTTCGCACTTTTAGAGATAATGATGAAATCAACAGAGGTCTAGAACTTAAGCCGGAAATTGCGAGAGCGATTATAGAAGCTAGGGCTTCTGTAGTTGTATTTTCCGAGAACTATGCAAGTTCCAGTTGGTGCCTTGACGAGCTTCTGTTTATCCTAGAACAAAAACGGAACTTAAATCATTTCATTTTACCTGTTTTTTATCATGTTGATCCATCAGATGTGAGAAACCAAAGAGGAAGCTTTGCTATAGAAGGATCAAAATGGATGCAGGATAATGTAAATCGATGGAAGACAGCCCTAACAGATGTTGGTAATATGGCCGGCATGGTTGTTTCAGGGTATGCTATCTCAATTCATGTTAATAATTTAAGCGTTAAATAACCATTTCTTTCATTTAATGCGACAAGGATCCAGTGCTATTTATTTTCTTCCAGTAGCATGCATGTATGAAAAAAGCAGTACCTGATGAACAGATGCTTTCATGATTATACAAATGAATGGGTTAATTCTTTCAAAACGTACCATACTTGCCCAAAAAATCACTTTTGAGTATCGACCTTTTTTTTTTCCTTATTGGGGTACTAAACTTGCATTTTTTGCCTCTTTTACGCATTTTCGTACAATTTTATGACATTTTTGCCCCTGGATTTTTAAAGATTTGAGGGGCAAAATCGTCCCAAAGTGCGTAAAAGAGGCCAAAAATTTGAAGTTTAGTACACCAATGAGGAAAAAAAAAAGGTCGATACTCAAAAGTGATTTTTTGGGCAAGTATGGTACGTTTTGAAAGAATTAACCCCAAATGAATTCCATAATTACTTAAACTCTGTAGAAGTCACCTTTCAACTAGCAAATTTTAGGAGGTTAATATATCGAATGAAATTGTTGTATAAAACTATTTGGATAGTTATGATGTTGCAAACTTAAAAGTATTCATATTTTTAACAAAAAAATCAACTAATTCGTTTTAGAGAGAATAATGAACACCGCCTAAAAAACTGGAGCGTAATCTTGGTTTCACTCTTTCATATTCGTAGTATCCATCCTATCAATATATATCCATATTTCCAAAAGAAATGTGCTTCTTTTGGAGTCTGTTGGCCTAGTACTAGTTCAAACTTTGGTTACTACTTACTAGCGTACATACTTCATTAGCTTTCCTATTCTTCTTTGGACACATTTGGCATGATGGTTGAGCGCCTGCTTTTAGTTATACGATAAACATTGCAACTTTCACATGATTAGGAGTAATTTTACTACTTTATACAGCATGCATATATTCTAATATTCATGTTGTTGTGTAGAGTAAATTACTTGGATGGTCCCGTTGTCTACTAAAATTGCCATTAGATTGTTTCGTCGTGGGGGTGGTTTGGGATTTGATGTTTTAATTTTGTATTATCTAAATTTGTTACATGGCCCAATCATAGAAGAAAGAAGATCGATATATAGCTATTACCCTCTTGTGCAAGGCACTTGGGGTGTTTTGATGGTTGTATTTAACGGGCATTAAAATTAGGGACAATCTGTGTGCATAGTTTTTGAGTTAGAAACTATTTATGCCATATTTATAAAGTTGAGGGACTAAAGTTGTAATTTGATATATATGCAGTGATCATCCTTGTAATCTGCATTGTTTTGTATAATGTGACACATTGAGGAGTATAACTGAAAAAATAAAAGGATGATACCCTGGCAGATATGGACGCACCTTATGGACTGATCTACAAGACCTTTTTGTCTTAACATGGCGTGTTGATGATTTTAGTGTCATCATTTATTTTATGTGTAATGGTGATTTACCCAGGACCAAATGGATTTCAAGTTAAGTTATAATACGAGTTTTGAGGTGCGGAGTGCACACTTGTATAAACTATTAACTTGATTTCGAGTACAAATAATGGTAAAGGTTGTGAATATAAGTCAAATGGCGAGATAGTGACAGAATTCATGGTCACTAAACTGTCGCTGAGGGACATGCATATGTCTTATATGACTGCAGTTAGTGACAGTTAGTGACGATTTGAAACTGTTACAAGACTGTTGCTGGACACATTTAAAGGAAAGGTTGTAACTTTTCATTAAAGGGTGTGACTGTGCACAGGATATTGGCCAACCATTCTGTGTTTGAGTGAATGTTTCATGATTGTGGAATAGGTGTAAAATTATAGTATGCAATAAAACAGTAACAAGGACAATGTTTGTTGCAGTTAAAATGAGTATATTGGATAGATAAAAACGTTATTACAATGGACTGCAATTTACCTATTTATATGTTTCTAAACGACATAAGTATGACAGTTATAGTTATCCAACCATTGTGACTGTTGGGAATAACTGTCAACCATATTAACCGCCGTCTAACTAAAGTTTAACCACATTAACTAACTGCATGGGTTCCTACTTTGACCCATTGCAGTGACTACAATTCGATACAATACATAACCTATGGTACATAATACTTAATTTAATATTGTCTTAACATAAGTAAACTATATCATTTGATTTAAATGAATTAGAGGCTAACATTCTCCCCCCTAATCATTTAAGATCAAATTCCTTCTGATCTTTTCAAACAATGACATCAAAGTTAGTGTTTTCTTGACTGCTTTCTTGTTGTTCTTCTTCTTCAATCTTCACTTTGACTCCTAGGTTGTTCATTGCATCTTCTTGTGTTCAATCCTTCCCTGCAACTTCCTTTTCGCCCTGTAGGTCTTTAGCTTCTGCAACTTAATTTGCTACTTTCTCCTACTTCCAATGGCTTTTCACCCCAAGGGACCCTCGCAGTTTCATGGTACACTACGATTAAATCAATAAACTTTTTGAAGCAATTCTTTACTGCTTCTCCTTCATCCTGAGTGAGTCCTTGCATCTGTGCAATAATTCCCCATTTGTTTCCCAACGTAGCAGACACATATCCTCCTAGACTTGCCACCATTTTGTGCAAACTTAACAAGTCTATCTCAATCACTCCAATCATTGGTGGTATGGTATCAATCATATCATAGTTCAAGCACACAAGGTAGAACCATTTTATCATTTCTAAGTATTTCTTACTAACCACTGCCCAATTCTTAAACACCAAACCATCCTTCTTAATCAAATTCATAAAAGACATGAATCTATTAAACGAGTTTACCTTCAAAGCATACAAAGTCCCATTCCAAGAGATATACTCTTCATCAATGTAATCTTGGGTATCATCTCTGTTCCAATTTAATTCTTCCAATCCCTTCACCAAAGAACATTCAGTGTTTGGATCAATAGATGCAAAATAATCTGCCATGAACCTATTGTGTTCTGTTATCACATCCTTTGGCCCCCAGATTAAATCGTTGTTGCTTTCCATCCTTGTACCACTAGTTCCTTCATCATACATGTACTTTATACTGCTCATGTTGTTATTGATTTGCATAGTGTAACCTTGTTCCTCAAGTAAATCATAACTGAGTATGTTTAGAGATACTTCAGGGGTATACTGTACTTTGCTAATCAACATGTCTCCATACTTTGTGTTTACTCTAGCATCTCCTATCCCATATGAGAAAATGAACTTCTTTTCATTCTCTTCCTTCCCTATCATTTTAAACTTATACTGCAACTCCTTGAACAATTCACTTCTGGGACACATGTGAAATTTATAGATGCAACTAACATACCAAACTTGATCCTAGGTTTTGTCATTCGAACCTTCTACCATATAGTCTGCAATTATGTGCACCTTTTCAGGGTATCTTGCCCCTTCTGCAGTATCTTGTTCCTTGGTAACCATTTCTTGTTGCAGTTCTATACTTGCCAAATTCTTTCTGTTTTCACATGCCCAATATGCATGTCCTCTTTGCTTACATATATAACACCTTGCCTTCTTGTCCATTTTCGTACTCACTGCAGTCTTTCCATGATCCTTTGATTCTTCTTTTTTCTTTGAAGCATTGTATGCTTCATTTTCAAGAACTTTCTTCACTAACATCTCTTTCCCCTTTGGAGAAATACTTTTCCTTCTAGAGTTCCATTGGTACACACTTTTGGGAGTTTCTCTTAATAGATATCTCCCTGATTGAAATCCAGAAGTTGGCCTTTCCCATGGATTAGAGCCGTAGCTCTGATACCATTTGTTCACAGGATATTGGCCAACCATTCTATGTTTGAGTGAATGTTTCATGATTGTGGAATTTGTGTAAAATTATAGTATGCAATAAAACAGTAACAAGGACACTGTTTGTTGCAATTAAAATGAATATATTGGATAGTTAAAAACGTTATTACAATGGACTGCAATTTACCTATTTATATGTTTCTAAATGACATAAGTATGACAGTTATAGTTATCCAACCATTGTGACTGTTGGGAATAACTGTCAACCATATTAACCGCCATCTAACTAAAGTTTAACCACATTAACTAACTGCATGGGTTCCTACTTTGACCCATTTCAATGACTACAATTCGATACAATACATAACCTATGGTACATAATACTTAATTTAATATTGTCTTAACATAAGTAAACTATATCATTTGATTTAAATGAATTAAAGGCTAACATGATTTTTCACCAAGAGTTAAAACTTTTCCCAATAACCACCAATAAGTTTATATATGTGTGTAAACATGATTTGAGTCTTTGAAAAGAACATGAATATTCATATCAACAACACATACAAATTCTCTATGTTTTGCTCAATTTCTTGTGCCTAGAAATTGAGTGTGTTCTTGTCTTATCTCAATAAGAATTTCGTGTAACCCAAGGCACCAAATAGGGTCGAAATATTGTATTAGGAAAGCGAACTATACACGATTCAAGAATTATTCAAGAAATCATTGATTATCATGACCCTCATACCAACATGGCGTGCAACCTTCCTGTAACATTTTTATGGACATTCCCATTAGTGTTTTAGAAATAGTTACAGAAAGAATAGTACAGTTGCTACAACACATTTGTCATGTGCTCTATACTTGAGGCAGTCAAGTCCTTACAAAGTTGAGTCAAGTCCTTACAAAGTTGAGATCTCATGCTCTGAATGTGCTATTTTTCTTTATTTTGTTCCAGGTCGGAAGCAGACCAAGGTTAATTTAAGTTTTCTTTATGTTTAAAACAAATTGCATTTTTAATACAAATTTCTTTACAAGTCTTGTTATTGCACAACTAACTGATACTAAAGCTTCCATAAGCTTCCTTAAAGTTATTTAGAATTGAATACATCAGTAATTCAGATTTTGTTCAAGATTTTTTTCAAAGTCACACAACACCAAAGAAGCCAAAAGACTCAAAAGAGCTTAATCAAACAAAGTCACAACAACAATAACAGCAACAAAGATCATTAACAACAAAAGATTAAACAAGAACAAGAACAACAACAAGAACAGTTCATGAACAAGAACAATTATGCATCAGCAACCCAAAAAGCCAAAAAGCTCAAATAAGCAGTTAAGCACATAAGCTTTCAAAAGCTTATGCAATCAAATCAACAACAACAAAAGAAGGAACAACAACAACAACACTGAACAACAACAAGAAAACTTAACAAACTTAGCATACACTGATTCACTCAGTGTATGCTAAGAACACAGCAGCAGACCACAATTAGGCCAAAAGATGGCTTCTAAATAAGCACTTAATAAGTTCTAAAGCCTAAACTAAAAGCAATCCTAGAAACTACACCTAGGGGGCTACCTAAATCTACAAAGAGCACAGGATTTGGTCAAGAAATGACCAACTTATGATCAAATGAAAATGGGTCAAAACTGGAAGCAGGACATAAGCATGAGCAGATAGCTAACTTTGGACTCAAATCCAAGTGATAAATCCAATTCCAATTTGCAAAATTCTTTTTGATCTTGAAAGACAAGCCACTATAGATTACAAAACAACACTTTTAATCCATTTCCAAACTCTGTTGAACATTTTGCATGATCTGGAAATCTGTACCATTTGTTTCAGTCATGAAATTTGACTTTTGAGATTTTGACAAAAGTTTGACTAATTTGAGATTATAATGGTTCTAGGCTACTGATTATGATGTTTTTGGATAAATGAAGATTAGAATAAGATAGCTAAACAACTTTAAGCCCAAAATGGAGGATGATGCAAACTGATTATCTCATCAGTTTTGTAGAATCAAAATTAAAGATCAATTTTGACTTTCTTTCAAACAAGACTAACATATTATGACTGATATGAACTAATTTATCCTAATGAAACATGTTCAAGCTTAAAACATCAACACAAGCATACTAGAACACCATGAAACTGCCTAAACCAAACACACCTTAAAAAACTGTTTTGAAAACTTTGATGAGTGAATGAGTACAATAAGCTTTGAAACTGATTAAGGAGCTTACACTAACATGAGATAAACTTAAATGAACACAAATAAACAATAATCAACGGCTATTACTAACTAGAACAGATTATGCAAATAAAAATGGATAAATGGCTTACAAAAGTCCTTTGCTCAGACAATGGTGCTAAATTCAATCACAACACAATCCTAACACTCCCCATGGAGTCCTAAACCAAATGCTATCCACATTTATCTGCTACAATTCTCTTCTCCCTTCTTCTTTTTTTATTTATTTTTTTGTGATTTTTCTTGTATTTTTTTTTTCTGAATTAGTGATGTATTCAATTCTAAATAACTTTAAGGAAGCTTATGGAAACTTTAGTATCAGTTAGTTGTGCAATAACAAGACTTGTAAAGAAATTTGTATTAAAAATGCAATTTGTTTTAAACATAAAGAAAACTTAAATTAACCTTGAAATACTAAATTACAGTTTAAAAACTAAGTAAATTGAAACAAAAGTACAAGAAAAAGGATGCCTCTAATGGCTACAATGAGTCCACTATTTATACACTAAGGAGGTAGGTACGAATTTGGTCTTGTGTGCTTCTTCTGTGAGATATTAGGGTTGCAAAATGTTCCTTGAAGGCTTGCGAACAAATCCCAGTCGTCCACTTGCTCCAAGATCAATCCTAGCCCTACAATATGTTTTTGCGCCAAAATAAGTTTGTAAGGTTGTGGACTGCCAGGGTGTCCATGGGGTTAGGTAGGGATTGGGGAAGGTGTTAGTGGGTTGGTCATTTAAGATCAAATTCCTTCTGATCTTTTCAAACAATGACATCAAAGTTAGTGTTGTCTTGACTGCTTTCTTGTTGTTGTTCTTCTTCAATCTTCACTTTGACTCCTAGTTTGTTCATTGCATCTTCTTCTGTTCCATCCTTCCCTGCAACTTCCTTTTGGCCCTGTAGGTCTTTAGCTTCTGTAACTTAATTTGCTACTTTCTCCTACTTCCAATGGCTTTTCACCCCAAGGGACCCTCGCAGTTTCATGGTACACTACGATTAAGTCAATAAACTTTTTGAAGCAATTCTTTACTGCTTCTCCTTCATTCTGAGTCCGTCCTTGCATCTGTGCAATAATTCCCCATTTGTTTCCCAACGTAGCAGACACATATCCTCCTAGACTTGCCACCATTTTGTGCAAACTTAACAAGTCTATCTCAATCACTCCAATCATTGGTGGTATGGTATCAATCATATCATAGTTCAAGTACACAAGGTAGAACCATTTAATCATTTCTAAGTATTTCTTACTAACCACTGCCCAATTCTTAAACACCAAACCATCCTTCTTACTCAAATTCATAAAAGACATGAATCTATTAAACGAGTTTACCTTCAAAGCATACAAAGTCCCATTCCAAGAGATATACTCTTCATCAATGTAATCTTGGGTATCATCTATGTTCCAATTTACTTCTTCCAATCCCTTCACCAAAGAACATTCAGTGTTTGGATCAATAGATGCAAAATAATCTGCCATGAACCTATTGTGTTCTGTTATCACATCCTTTGGCCCCCAGATTAAATCGTTGTTGCTTTCCATCCTTGTACCACTAGTTCCTTCATCATACATGTACTTTATACTGCTCATGTTGTTATTGATTTGCACAGTGTAACCTTGTTCCTCAAGTAAATCATAACTGAGTATGTTTAGAGATACTTCAGGGGTATACTGTACTTTGCTAATCAACATGTCTCCATACTTTGTGTTTACTCTAGCATCTCCTATCCCATATGAGAAAATGAACTTCTTTTCATTCTCTTCCTTCCCTATCATTTTAAACTTATACTGCAACTCCTTGAACAATTCACTTCTGGGACACATGTGAAATTTATAGATGCAACTAACATACCAAACTTGATCCCAGGTTTTGTCATTCGAACCTTCTACCATATAGTCTGCAATTATGTGCACCTTTTCAGGGTATCTTGCCCCTTCTGCAGTATCTTGTTCCTTGGTATCCATTTCTTGTTGCAGTTCTATACTTGCCAATTTCTTTCTGTTTTCACATGCCCAGTATGCATGTCCTCTTTGCTTACATATATAACACCTTGCCTTCTTGTCCATTTTCGTACTCACTGCAGTCTTTCCATGACCCTTTGATTCTTCTTTTTTCTTTGAAGCATTGTATGCTTCATTTTCAAGAACTTTCTTCACTAACATCTCTTTCCCCTTTGGAGAAATACTTTTCCTTCTAGAGTTCCATTGGTACACACTTTTGGGAGTTTCTCTTAATAGATATCTCCCTGATTGAAATCCAGAAGTTGGCCTTTCCCATGGATTAGAGCCGTAGCTCTGATACCATTTGTTCACAGGATATTGGCCAACCATTCTGTGTTTGAGTGAATGTTTCATGATTGTGGAATTTGTGTAAAACTATAGTATGCAATAAAACAGTAACAAGGACAATGTTTGTTGCAGTTAAAATGAATATATTGGATAGATAAAAACGTTATTACAATGGACTGCAATTTACCTATTTATATGTTTCTAAATGACATAAGTATGACAGTTATAGTTATCCAACCATTGTGACTGTTGGGAATAACTGGCAACCATATTAACCGCCATCTAACTAAAGTTTAACCACATTAACTAACTGCATGGGTTCCTACTTTGACCCATTGCAATGACTACAATTCGATACAATACATAACCTATGGTACATAATACTTAATTTAATATTGTCTTAACATAAGTAAACTCTATCATTTGATTTAAATGAATTAAAGGCTAACATGACTTTTCACAAAGAGTTACAACTTTTCCCAACAGCCACCAATAAGTTTATATATATGTGTAAACATGATTTGAGTCTTTGAAAAGAACATGAATATTCATATCAACAACACATACAAATTCTCTATGTTTTGCTCAATTTCTTGTGCCTAGAAATTGAGTGTGTTCTTGTCTTATCTCAATACGAATTTCGTGTAACCCAAGGCACCAAATAGGGTCGAAATATTGTATTAGGAAAGCGAACTATACACGATTCAAGAATTATCCAAGCAATCATTGATTATCATGACCCTCATACCAACATGGCGTGCAACCTTCCTGTAACATTTTTATGGACATTCCCATTAGTGTTTTAGAAATAGTTACAGAAAGAATAGTACAGTTGCTACAACACATTTGTCATGTGCTCTATACTTGAGGCAGTCAAGTCCTTACAAAGTTGAGATCTCATGCTCTGAATGTGCTATTTTTCTTTATTTTGTTCCAGGTCGGAAGCAGACTTTATCTCAAAAGTGGTTGACACAATTGACTGTACACTCGATCGGAAACTAGTTAGTACCGCATCTAATCTAACTGGAATAGAAGTCCGAGCAGAGGCTATAAATTCCTGGTTAAAAGATGAGCAATCAGGTGATAGCTTTCTTGCAATTTGTGGCATGGGAGGCGGTGGCAAGACAACACTAGCACAACACATTTACAACTCAAACAAACACATTTTTCAAGCCAGCAGTTTTCTTCAAGACATCGGAAGGGACGAGAAACAACCTAATGATTTGCTTGGGCTACAAAAGAAACTTCTTACTGACATATTAGGGTGCAAGAATATAACGATATCCAATGTTTGTGAGGGTACATGTAAGATTGAGGGTGCTTTACAAATGAAAAAGGTGCTCATTATCCTTGATGATATTGTTGAAGATAACGAGTTGGATGCTTTACTTGGAACAAAGGCGTTCTATACACAAAGCAAAATAATAATAACAACAAGGCGTCTAGATATATGTGCATGGTTTAGGTCTAGATCTTGGAGGTGCAGGGTGCACAAACTCGAATTGTTGAATGATGGTGAATCGTTAACACTTTTAAGTTACCATGCCTTTGGATCCAAAATTCCTATGGAAGGTTTTAAGGATCTTGCATTCGAGTTAGCACAGTATTGTGAAGGAAACCCACTAGCTCTTAAAGTACTGGGTTCTTCTCTATTTGTTAGTGCTAAAGACACATGGACAAGAAATAGCATGATTGAAGTTTGGAGAAGTAGAAAGAATTCCCTCAATTCATTCAAAGGAGATCTTGATAGTAAAGTCCAAGGTGTCCTAAAAAAGAGCTTTGACTCCTTGCCACTTTCCAGTCATAGAGAGTTGTTTCTGCATATTGCTTGTTTCTTTGTTGGTGAATATGAAAATGACGTGGTAGCAATATTGGATGATGACTATCATGCAAATTTTGGAATTATGACCCTCATTAATAGATGCCTTCTTACTGTCTCAACTGGTGGCATTCTTCCTCGCAAACTGATAATGCATCAACTGCTTCAAGATATGGGAAGAAAGATAGTCTATGAAGAGTCCAAAGATCCTGCAAAACGCAGTAGAGTCTGGCATAATGATGAATCTTATCGTGTGTTAATTGGAAGTCATGTAAGATGGATTTATTTGTATCTTACATGTTTTACTTTCCCTATCAAATCCTACTATATATTCCAAAATACTTTCTCTAATATCATGTCTTCAACTCTTTATCCAATAGGGTTCAGATACAATTGAAGGTCTAGCACTCGACATGCAAAAGGTTGATCAAAGGATGAGATCAGAGGTAAGCGACATAAGTAAACAAGAAATACAGATTTTTTGTCAAAAAAAAAAGTTATGTATATATATCATAACTTTTACATGGGCGAGATGTTTTCTGTTCTGAAGATCTACTGTGTTGCTCACCAGTTTTGAGCTGTGACAACTGGAATGAAGTAAGGTAGACGTCTTCAGGACCACAGGAATAAGTAATTACGGAGTATAAGTATCACCACAATGGTTGAGTGGCTCTACTTAAGTCCTAACAGTTGGTGCACTAACATAACCTTGTTTACCCAAGTAGTCAATTCCAACTACATCAAATGTGAAGGAAGAAATAGTTTTAGATTTCTTTTGCACTTGTTTCTAGCATAAGGAATTTTTTATTTGAGTTATCAGGGAACTTCTCGAGATTTCGTATCTGACTCTACTCATTCTTCTGTTTCAACAGTAAATACATATTGTTTAAATGTCCTACTAGAATATGCATTATATAATTGAATTGCATGTATTCTCTTACTCTATTTCTCTTCTAAACTTTCATGATTCTAGCCTTTATGTATGATAGAGAATGCTAGTAATTCATGAAACAAGATGAGGTATGCTTATTACATTATTGCATGCTAACTTTTCAGGCATTAGCCCTTAAAACAGGCTCCTTTGCAAAGATGGACAAACTAAGATGGCTTCAGCTAAAAAATGTGGAACTTACTGGGTCCTACAAGAATTTTCCTGAGTTAAGGTGGTTATGCTGGCATCGATGTCATCTGCAAATGATACCCTCTGGCTTAATGATGAGCAGCTTGGTGGCTGTAGACATGAGTTACGGAGAGCTGAAAAAGTTCGAACCACCCATGGTAGACATTCAACTTTTATTTTTCACTTTACCTTCGAGCTTCTCTTTGTTTTTGACAATCTTTATTTGTATGCGTGATAAATTAAAATTTTTATTCGTTGAACAGGTTCTTAGTTCGCTCAAGATCTTAAATCTCAAAGGTTGTCAGAAACTTGTCAGTATCCGCAATCTTGATCGACTCCCTAAACTTGAAACTTTGATCCTATGGTATTGTACTGGTTTAACTGATGTATGTAAAACCATAGGAGGCCTCAAGAGTCTTGCTAAAGTGAACTTGACAGGGTGCAAGAAACTGTGTAAGGCATCATCGAATAAGAAGTACGTGAAACCGGAAAGGCTAAAAGCTTTACGTATTGGTGGAGGAACACCTAAAGAGCCCTTGTTTTCCTTACCCATGTCCTTAAAGTATTTATATATTGGTTATTGCGAATTTGAGTATAACAATGATCTTTGTGTGGAATTTAATGCCCGATCATTCTTCTACTTAAGTTTAAGAGGTAATCTTTTTGAGTCACTGCCCAATAACATTAATCTTCAAATGCTCCGGGTACTCAATTTGAATTCTTGTCCAAATCTGAAATCCATTGTATGTCTCCCAAATACGCTAGAGAATTTGTATACACATTGGTGTACATCACTAGAGAAAATAACATTCCAATCAGCTCGTTTCAGTCTGAAGAAGTTTGGATATGATGGTTGTTTCAAATTGTCTGAAATTCAAGGCCTTCTTAAACTGGTGCCCATAGCAAGCCTTGATGAATCAGATTTGGGGAATATGAAATGGATCAAAGCATATGAAGATCAGAAGGTGGACCTGGTCGGTGATGTGATTACTAAAGGCAGAATTTGGCATATCCAGGTTCTTTCTCTTTCTCCCATATGCATGCAGTAGCAAATAAAAACATCGTCCATCTGCAAATTATTTAATGTACGACTAACTGTAATTTCATTTGGTATAGATGCTGTACGAATACGGTATAAGGAGCACATTTCTGCAAGGCATCAAGGATAAAAGCATGATGTCATTTGAGTACACAGCATCATCACTGTTCTTATCCTTTCATGTACCTTTATGCCCTGAGAAACGCAGGATTCAAGCACTAAATATAACCACCTTATACAGATCATCAGGTGAGGATAAAGATTATTGGTTATTGTTTGCCAAAATCAGCAATAGAACAAAAGGTCTTACTTGGGTATACAACCCTGAGGTCTATTGCAAACCCAGAGTTGATCAAGATGTTGTGTGGTTAAGTAATTGGCCAATTGGAAACATATTAGAAGCGGGTGATGAAGTCAATGTGTCTATCATTGGGGAGGAAGGATTGGTAATAAGTGTGTGTGGTGCAAGCATTGAGTATACAGATGATGGTGGAGTAGAGCAAGAGGAAAACAAGGAAAATTACACAAAAGAGGAAGAAGTGATTGGAGGAGATCTGTCTGAGTTTGAGGTGAAAAAAGGAGGTCGTTACTACTATCTTTGTCGCCATGATTTCTTCAGATCAAGGACCTCTCATTGGTTAAATTATATATTTGATGACACCATTAACTATTCAGGTTAGTTCCTCTCAGAGTTGTTCTTAATTGTTTTTAGTCTTTCACATTAATTAAACTGCAAATAATGATAGATTCTCATATGACAAATGCTCAGAGTCAGAAGGATGGAGAAAAACTCGTCAGTCAATATCCTTTAATGGACCGGATCTGAAGCTTATTAAAGACTCGTATCACACAGTACGTATTTACATTGATATTTCTTTTCGGCATGAATTGCCACTATTTGTCCGTGATAAGAGTTAATCTGTTACATAGACCAATAGTGGCAATTCATGTATGTAACAGAAATTTTGTCCGTGATAAAATGAAAATATGAGCGGTTTTTGTATCCTGCTTCTTTCTTTCTTCTGTATGCAAGTATTAAGAGAGTTTGAGCTTTCATATAAAAATTCATAAATGAACTATACTAGAAATTTTGTAGTCATGAGTTTAAACTGATACTTTTTATATCTGATATTTTGGTCAAAATACTGTCGCAAATATATTATAAGCTTGGTTAAACAATTGGCTATGTTTGGCACAAAGCTTTTTGGAGCTTTTTTGGGCAATGAGCGGTGAACAATGAGCTTTTTGATTTTTAGTGTTCGTTTGGCATGAGAGTTGTGGGCTTTGCTATTTTTTAGGAAAGCTCATTTTCCCAATGCTTCTTTATGAAGCTGTGAGCTTTTTTGGCTACTGCTCACAGCTACTGCTCACAGCTCACTGCTACTGCTCACAGCTACTTTTGCCAAACATAGCCTAAAGTCTTGATATTTTTCATCTACGTCTTCTAGGATATACGAGTACATAATATGACCAAGGCGCACTATATATTGAGATATATATGTATTATCTGCAAATATATTGCGCATTAATACATGTTAATGTTATACGATCTATTATGGAGGTTTACCGAGACAAAAGTTCTTAATTTTAAAAGGCCAGTTTAGTGGTTTTGCATATGGAATTATATCATTCCCGTAAATAATGATGAGTACAATGAGTGCATAAATACATATGAAAAGAGATTAATTGCTTAATGATAAGAGTAATTACTACTAATAGTATTATGATCACTTAAGGCATATAATCAGTTACGTGCAGTTCTTCAAGGTTTATTGATTCATATGTATTAGTTGTTGGTCTTAATCATGTTCTTCCTTCCATGTTTTGTACAATCCAGAAATTGAAAGTTGAGCTGGGAGTGAGCTTTAATGGTGAAACTGAAATCGAGAAGATAGAGAAGGCAGTATCTAGTCTTATGGGTGTTGAATCTGTTTCCACTCATAGGGATAAAAGAAGACTTGTTGTCATCGGATATGTTGATCCTGAAGAAGTGGAAACCTGCGTGAGGAAATTTGAGAAGATGGCTATGGTTTTATTAATTTCTTATATGTAAAATATAAAGAGTCTAAAAAGTCTCCACAACATGACAAGTCTCCTTTCATATTTTCCAGGCCTTTTCTTTTTTCTTTTTCCATTCTTATTTTTCTTTTCTTTTTTGTTCTCCTTATATCATTCTATTCTTACATCTAACAACGTGTATGATGAACAACTTTTCTTATTGAAGAGCAGCCCTTTTTATTGATGAACAACTCATTTTGTTGATTAACAACGTATATGATGAACAACAATATTTTTATTGATGAAAAACTTGACTGACAATATATGTGATAAACAAGAGTCATATTATTGATTAACATTGTTTTCATTAATGAATAAATCATGTATTTTTGAACAAATCATTTTATTGATGAACATTGTCTGCGATGAACAATAATATTTTTATTAATGAACATCTATTTTTATTATATTCAATTTATATGATAAATAACTCGTTTTTTATGAATATTTTAATTATGTAACTCGATCATGTTAGTGGATAATTAGGCCCAAGCCCGGTTTGTGGATTTTGGGTATTAGGGTTTCACTATTATATATAGTGCTCATTAATAAAGTTATACCTACAGGTTTCATTATCTAACATGGTTTCATTATCTAACAACAAAAAATTTTTAATTGTTTTTTTTTTTTATGTCGAATCCAGGGTATTAATTCCCGAGACGACTTTTGTTGGTGTCGAATCCAGGGTATCAATTCCTTAGACGACTTTTGTTAGTGTCGAATCCAGGGTATAAATTCCCGAGACGACTTTTGTTGGTGTCGAATCCAGGGTATAAATTCCTGAGACGACTTTTGTTGGCGTCGAATTCAGGGTATCAATTCCCGATACGACTTTTGTTGGTGTCGAATCCAGGGTATCAATTCCCGAGACGACTTTTGTTGGTGTTATCCCGTTTTATTTTGGTTTATTGTTTTATTTTGCTTTCTTAGTTTACTACTCCAGTTCGAGCTTTCGCAATTTCGCCGCTCAAACTGCGGGGGAGTGTTAGTGGATAATTAGGCCCAAGCCCGGTTTGTGAATTTTGAGTATTAGGGTTTCACTATTATATATAGTGCTCATTAATAAAGTTATACCTACGGGTTTCATTATCTAAGAGATCAAACATGTCTAACTATCGTAAGTGAAATTTAACTTGGTCTAGCATCATCGAGCCTTAATTCGGCTTCAAGGACTTTATTTTCAACCACACATGATATATCATATATCTTGTTCTCATTGGCCTAATTACTTATAACTAGTTTACATATGTTACATGAAGACTGGAATATTCTTAGCAAATGACACGTATTAGCTATCGTTTTTAACATACAGGAATAGACATTTGACAAATAAGGTGCACAATCATTAATTAGTTGTTTAGTAAAGTATGAATAGACTCAAATAACAAATTTGTAGGACCACTGCTGCAAAAGTGTTAAAAAGAAAAATAAATAAATAAATAGCAGTAGCTGATTTGGTCACGAAAGATTAGTCTAGAGTTTGACATCATGAACGATTAGATCGAGTATTTTCTATATATACAATACTAGTTATAATACCCGCGCACGCGCGGGTTTTTTTATTAAAATTTTTTGAATGATATATTTTTATTTATTAAAAAACAAATAATTTAATCTTTAAATTTGTTTTGTTGATATACTACATAAGTAGAAGATAAACACAAAAAATAAAGATAAGATGCAAATAACGATACGATTAAACTTTTAAATGATTATCTTTAATAATAAAAAATTATAATAAATTTGTTTTGTTGATATACTACATAAGTAAAAGATAAACACAAAAAATAAAGATAAGATGCAACTAACGATAAGATTAAATTTTTTAAATGATTATCTTTAATAATAAAAAATTATAATTAAAATAATAATTAAAATATTACTTAATAAGGAAATGTTGAGTTTTTCAAAATGTAAAAGTCCCCACTTGGGTTTTGTTTTATTATATAAAAAAGATTACTTTTTTTAAATAAAACAGTGTTTATTTAAAATGGTTGAAACTTATTTGCTTCGTCTTAAGTCTTCAGTCAATAATCTGTCATGTACCTAACTCTATTTGTTTAAATTATCTAATATATTAAAAGGCCAGTTTTTTCGTTTGCCATGTTGGCATTATTACAAAAGTTATTACAGAAGGCCAACTGTTTTATTTGTGGACAGCATTTGTTGGTACAAAGATTAGCACAAATACTTTGTTAAATATTTTTGTAGTACATATTGATAATGGCACATGCGCCCTATTACTATTGGTCCTACAAATAACGGGGTACTGTTCAACGTCCCGTAGGACAACTGTTGCGTCAACTGTTCACCCGTTTTATTCGGATTACAGGCACTGTAGAACCCCCGTTATGCTGCTGTAATACTCTCTTTGTACTCCATTTCTTCCACCCAGATCATATATCTGTACTACAAAAACAAAAACAACTTTTTACCAGAAACTTCCATGTACCAAAACAACACAATTAAAACATGTAAGTAAAAAAAAGGATTTACAAAAAAACAATAAATATAAAAAAAATATTAGATCTACTGATTTTTTTTTGTAAAACAAATATACACAAACAAAAAGGGATTACAGTAAAACAATAAATAAATAAAAACATTAGATCTGCCGATTTTTTTTTCTAAAACAAATATACAAAAAAAAAAAGGAATTACAAAAAAAACAATAAATATAAAATAATCTATATATCTAAAGATCTACAAAAAAAAATCAGTAGATCTAGATAAAAAAAAATATGGATTTACAAAAAATAAATAGATCTCGAAAACAAACATATCGATCTATAAATATTGTTACATACTCGGTGAGTAAAGAGGAGGAGGGGCTGAGGTGGCGTCGGTGGTGGTCTACGGTGAGGCTGTGGTAGCGGTGGCGGAGTTGTAGGGCACGTCGACACTCGGAACCTTCAAGAAACAAAGAAAATAAACCGATCTATAAGATTAGGTGATAAAAAAAAACTCGCCGGAAAATTTGACCGGAAAAATTTTCCGGCGACGGTTGTTGGTGTTCGCCGGTTTTTCTCGCCGGAGAAGACATCTCGCCGGTGAGAGTTAGAGAAGAGAGAGAGAAAATGCATTGTATTATAGTGTGAAAAATGAGAGGAAAAAAAAATGAAGGCTTATATATGAAACGAGGGACCAAAGGTGGGCAAAACGAAAAGTGTAAGGGTGAGAGTGAAAACGTGGGGTGGAGGGACTAAAACTGACAACATAGATAAACTTTTCATAATAACACTACGGGAATCATTTGATGGACCAAACGGACTCTAAAAATTACAAAACTTGCGTCATTGTTTCCAAAATGATTTTTCCAATAAAATCAACTATAAATATGCAAAACTTTATCGAAATCAATTTATTTGGAAAATTCNTTTGTTTAAATTCTAGTTAACCGATGGCTCAGGTTACTCGAAAATGACGAATATTTCTCATATATATGCATCATGACTGAGATATCGTCATAATCATTCCGACCTTTTCACTAACCACCAAAAATGTAAACAAAATATGTACCACTTAACTTAATATTACCAACCTATCAACGGTTAGAATATCATTTATCTAACTAACGGCAAAAATCGGGAACTGAAAATGTCAAAAGAAATAGGCTAATGGATTTATGGTGTTAGATAGATATTTGTTGAAGATAACTTTGGCACTTGGCAAACCCATCCACAAACCAACAAGTCATTATTCTAATCAATATTGTATCAAGAAGTTTTTTTATTTTTGGGAAAAATGATTGTTTAAACTAAAGTTATGCACACGAAAACGTTTAGGGGCACCTCTAACATCGACAAAGGCACTTAGATGAAGATAACTTGGGTTATCTATCTAGACTTAGGATCAAATGAGAAGAAGTCTTAAAATGAGAAGAATGAGAAATAACTATAACCACACATTAGAGATGTCTCGACTTGAATTAGATGCATCCCTAATCTTTTAGATGCATCCTAATATATTTCCTAGCTAAAAACTAGATGCATATACATATATTTGATGCATTTTAGCAAGTTAGGCAAATCCTATGTATTTTTCGTCCTCTGCGGGTAAAATTTGTTGCAAGTACTACTTTGCTTCGTTTTCACTTCAAAATCACTTTCGAAACTGATTGGGATGCATCTAAATGAATAGAGATGTATCTAATTCAAGTCGACGCATCTCAAATATGTGATTATATTTATTTCTCATCCTTCTCATTATAAGTTTTCTTCTCACTGGATCCCTAATCTAAAATAACAACAAAATGGTGTAAGATTGAAGTTCCCAAAACATATGTCGTGTATGCTGTATCTGTTTTGCAGCAAAACTAACACATTGTCCAAAATTAGACACTTCCAAAATATACACAAACGAGCTGGGTAACCCGCGCGTTGCTGCGGGGTATTATGGTAGATACTTGATGACAGTAACTTAGGTGAAGATAGTCTATGATAAATGTGTACACATTACAACTTAAAAAAACAGCAAGGTACCACAAATCGCGGCTCGAAGTTTCAATAGAAAGTTATTCAGTTGCTGGTTTGATATTGTGTTGCGCATCTGATAAATTTTAGAATGCCTAAAAAGGTTGACTGTCTTGATGCACAACATTGTTTAAGCAAATGTGTTTCTGGGAAAACTAAAATAGCATAGGATCTACTTCGTTATAGCATTCAACAAAAGGAGTTACACAGTTAGTATTCAAACGATATTGAAATGCAACGGTAGTGGAATTCCTAAAGAATTAGTTCCGCCAATTAAAAGTACATTAGTGAACAATGTAGTAAAGCAACAAACTAATAATTGCGGACGAAACACCAATTAATGGTTCTTCAACAACCAAATATCATATTTAAACTGCTTATGTAGAGAGTTACAGATAATTAACCAATAAATCTAAAGGAAAAAATGGTTACCAAAAGAAATGGTCACTTAATCGTCCAAATCCACAATGCCGTTCAATCGCAACAAAGTACAGAGAAAACATTTGAATTTGAATATCTAAGAATCATCTTTCTTGTTGGTTTAACAGAGGTGTATGAATGATGTTCATGGAAGTAGCCAGCTAGAAGCGTTTTTCCTCAAGCAACGGATAAGCAATTGAGCGAAAATAGTGGTCTTCTGACTCAAAAGTAAGGGGTATATTCTCGACCTATAAACAATGAATCAAGACATCAGAAGTATTCATACAATGAAGATATGTATCTAATTTGCAAAAGTATCTTTATACAACTATTACAAAACAGAATGAAACTAAGCAATGATATAAAAACATACTCACTATCGAACTATTTTGTTTTTAACTATGAAAGAGTCTAGCATAATGAGGTTGCTTACTTTTTTTCAAACTATCTGCCTATTTATAAGTATTTTTGAGTGTTTGGCTAAAAAAACTCCCTATGTGTATATAACTATTTTTCAATGAAAAAGTTGTTTGGTTTAATATAAACTAATTTGTTATTAGCCTCATATCTAACCTGAATCCCATTTTAAATAACTAATTCAAGAATTGTTCATAAAACGGGCGTTANGCATATAACATACTGTCACTCTGCTTTCTAACATTGTTTTTTATAAAAGAACGAGCTGGGTAACCCGCGCGTTGCTGCGGGGTGTTATGGTAGATACTTGATGACAGTAACTTAGGTGAAGATAGTCTATGATAAATGTGTACACATTACAACTTAAAAAAACAGCAAGGTACCACAAATCGCGGCTCGAAGTTTCAATAGAAAGTTATTCAGTTGCTGGTTTGATATTGTGTTGCGCATCTGATAAATTTTAGAATGCCTAAAAAGGTTGACTGTCTTGATGCACAACATTGTTTAAGCAAATGTGTTTCTGGGAAAACTAAAATAGCATAGGATCTACTTCGTTATAGCATTCAACAAAAGGAGTTACACAGTTAGTATTCAAACGATATTGAAATGCAACGGTAGTGGAATTCCTAAAGAATTAGTTCCGCCAATTAAAAGTACATTAGTGAACAATGTAGTAAAGCAACAAACTAATAATTGCGGACGAAACACCAATTAATGGTTCTTCAACAACCAAATATCATATTTAAACTGCTTATGTAGAGAGTGACAGATAATTAACCAATAAATCTAAAGGAAAAAATGGTTACCAAAAGAAATGGTCAGTTAATCGTCCAAATCCACAATGCCGTTCAATCGCAACAAAGTACAGAGAAAACATTTGAATTTGAATATCTAAGAATCATCTTTCTTGTTGGTTTAACAGAGGTGTATGAATGATGTTCATGGAAGTAGCCAGCTAGAAGCGTTTTTCCTCAAGCAACGGATAAGCAATTGAGCGAAAATAGTGGTCTTCTGACTCAAAAGTAAGGGGTATATTCTCGACCTATAAACAATGAATCAAGACATCAGAAGTATTCATACAATGAAGATATGTATCTAATTTGCGAAAGTATCTTTATACAACTATTACAAAACAGAATGAAACTAAGCAATGATATAAAAACATACTCACTATCGAACTATTTTGTTTTTAACTATGAAAGAGTCTAGCATAATGAGGTTGCTTACTTTTTTTCAAACTATCTGCCTATTTATAAGTATTTTTGAGTGTTTGGCTAAAAAAACTCCCTATGTGTATATAACTATTTTTCAATGAAAAAGTTGTTTGGTTTAATATAAACTAATTTGTTATTAGACTCATATCTAACCTGAATCCCATTTTAAATAACTAATTCAAGAATTGTTCATAAAACGGGCGTTATAGTGTTTTCTTACAAAATAAGCAAATCCATAAATTATTTCCTAAAGTTCTACTAAACAATCCAAAAGAATTCATCCAACGCCACATGATGGAAGTTTATGGCCCGAGAATGCGAATTGCAATTATTAATGATAACAATAATAATAACAAATACTTACGGGGTGCTGCAGCGAGTAACACGAAGACACAGGAAATCCATAATCATGAAGAAGCCGAGTCGAAGAAGCAATAGGTATCTCACCTTCTTTCAACTCAATCTCAAATCTGCTTGTCATTCTTGACTTCTGCACATGATGATCAACTTAATTATTGCAGCATCAAACGGTGTACAAATTAGAAGCGTGATCCAAAATGGGCTAATTGTATAAAATTGCACCTGAATCGGACTCTCTTGATCCCTTTCTGACCGGTGGGCAACATAACAAAAGTATATTTACACGTAGCCAATATTGTTCCATCCATTCTTGTATTTTCTTTACTTGTTCCATAAGCGTAGACTAAATTGAGATATTACCTGTTATAAGATATTTTGAGTATATAAATAACAGATGACGTGCATAACTAACGTCAATACAAACTAAGAGCAACAAATTGACATTTCATAACACGTAAATCCAAACAGCAAGTTAATAAAGGATTTTGAGATATACCATGAAGATCAAGATGATGTGGTTCCACTTTAGTCATATTCCGTATGCATGGTTCTCCATGTGATAGGAGCATCGCGAAGTGCCTGCATCTGAAATGAGTTTAAAAGTTAACAGAAACTTTAACAGCAAAGAAAAAAAAATGGACGTAAGTCAAACACGCTACCTTGGTTTACACTAACACCTGGACTGCCTTTGGCTATACGCCTTCGTAGATTCCACACACTGGGCTGCACATGGGCTTGGGAACCCAGCTGACATTGATTTGCAACTTCACTAATAACAGCATATACTTGATTAAATCAAAAAGAACTTCTCTTTTGCATTCTCTCTATCAAAACTTTTTATTTAACCCATCCACCTACAAACATTGAAAAACCAATAAACATCAGTCAAGCAAGCAAACTGAAACTGAGACTCAAATTGACTGGCCGGGTGTCCAGACGTGATAAATTCTCAATCAGCCAAACTTATTTTGACATTAATTTTGAGTGCAACATTTTCAAGACATTGCTTACTCATCTACATGGCATGTCGTGGCTTACAGCACTAAGGTATGATTTCCATCTCAGTTTCACAAATGAATGTCAGTCAAGGATATCTAAATTAAATGGTGCTTACGTTCATTCGTTTGGCATGTGGATGGCGCATCGTAAGCACCTGACAGCGACCATCAGATCAAATGCTTTATTTATGTCTCTTAATGGTAGATCTTGTGTGTATGAATCATGAACAACCTTTGCTGAAAAGCGTCATGGATGTTGCAATTTTTTTGTGGGGGACAATATAAGCGTTTTCCACTCCATATATGCATGCTGCAATTAAACGTTTACATATATAATATTAATTCACATGGTAAATATTAATAATAATAATGATAACAATAATAAAAAGTACTAAAAGAAATAAACTGAAAATTTGCCTTTTAACACCCCTACATTGAGATATTTAATATTAATTCATACCGCGTCTAATCTGCTACAAATAATCTAATATACCTCTCTCCTTGTCTTCAACTTACATTCGATATTTATATCCAGCGTAGGAGCCTAGTTTGGCCTGCATTCCGCAAAAAAATAATAAGCACTTGCAGCATATTAACGCAGCATATTAACAGACATTATCTTTAGCTAGACAACAACCTACATGGAATATACTAAGCGCTCTAAAGATGGGTGATCTTCCTTGTTCACTTAGCCATGTCCAAAGAATTAGTACCGTCCTCCGACGGTCACATCTTAGTAGCTGCACTAATAGGAGCCCCACGGAACGTATGCCAAAACGCAACACTAAATCACATCCAATCCTAACGGGACGCCCTAAAAAGTAAACATATCAGCGATTCTAAATTCAGATTAACCAACCCATAAACCAAGAAATAAGGTAATCCAAACACCCCCCTTAATTTCAGAAGTAAGCATATCAGCTATTCTAAATTCAGATTAACCAACCCATATCAGCTATTCTAAATTCAGATTAACTCGAAATTACAGAAATCTTATATAACTAAGTGCAACTGCATCATCAAAACCTAAGCCTAAAACATACTCGTAGTTCAGTTCTCTAAATCACTCACACAAAGCGTTTATCACATTGAACAGCTTTATTTACACGATTCTCCAAATGCAACAAATAAATAAAACTCGGTATAAAAAAAAATCACCTTTCTTTGATTGAGTATAATGATGTAACACACCAAGTTGCCTCACAACTTATTTCCGGACTCCAAACATCATAAATGCAAGCGAGCCAAGTGGTGATTTAAACTTACAAAGGTAAACTACTAAAGTGAATTTGTGGATCATTCGTTTTACCTCTGCGTAGGAGATTAGCAGGCCTAGTAGTATACCATAATGGAGCTGGAAAAATGAGGCTCAGATCTGCGTTTCCATCGGCGACTCTACCCACCTGCCATGGCTACAACCATGTAATATTTGTGGTCATATATCAAGATATATAAGCAATATTATGATATGGTGCAATGAGGATATAAAGCAATAACACGTACTCCATGATCACTTGTTATCACCCCTATCAGTATATGCAATATAAAAGGGCTGACTAATATTAAGTAATATATGAATTGTACTCGAATAAGACATGGCTAAAACTGAAAAGCTAATAAATGTCATAAGGCATCTTCTTGCTGTTTTACTATGTATTTCTCCCACCTTTTCCTCATTATCATATTCATATGGTCATATTCTTTTCTTCAACATGAATCATATAATTTTATAAATTTCTCCTATGTAGAGCTATATCAAGGTTAAAAACCTTGTTATTTTCCACACGTATACTATTACCCAAATTAAACCCCTACCCTCTGAACCCCACCCCGTTAACACAACCTCTCTGAAGACGTCCCCTGAACACACCTGCTCAACACACCCTAATTAACAAAAACCCAGATGAGATTCTTTCTGGGTTTTTGATTGGCAGTGCCTGACCGATTAATTAAAACAATTTTAAAAATTATGTTATCGAAATAAAACCCTAATTTTGATCACGTTTCATAAAATTATTAACCAACTAAAGTATCAGAACCCCAAATTTAAGATGAAGCCGTAATTTGGAAATCAAAAAAAAAAATGAAAAGCAAATAAACTTACATATTATCAGATGCTATTTGTGGATGTTGTTTGGATTTGGAATTCTAGAAGAATTGTAGATGAATCCGGTGTGTGTATGTTTTTTTGGATTGGGATGAAGCATCTGGAAAATGTTGGAAGGGGTACTTTTATTGGGGTATAACTGTTAATAACGGGGTGATTACACCCATATTACGGGGGGAAACAGTAACAACTACAGTTGTTTCACGGACCTGTAGTTGTTAAACGGAACGGGGAGAAGTCTTGTAGCCAATAGGGGGTAGACGCATGGTCCACTATCTGCAGCCGTTTAGTACCATCAAGTACCAACATCAAATGAGGACCACAATTTGGCCCGTCCATTGTCCGTAATTGTGCGCTGTTCATTTTTTTTGTCATGTAGCGCCTGGGGTTTATATATATTGTATAATTAAAAACGATTCACTGATTATTATTTTATTTAGCAAGGAAATATTATCTTCATTACTTGAATAATTTTGGGGTTTTGCTGACCACAAATTGTGATTAATCTTACCGTAATTGAAAAAATCAACAAGTAATTATAGACACTAACATTTAATTTGAAACAAACTAAACATGAAAAGATACTGTAAATATTTAATTTGATACTCAAGTAATTTGAAACAAACCGAACATGAATAAATACAATAATATTTAATTTGATACTCAGTATTGTAAAAACTCCAACTAATCACATAAAAAAAACAGTTATATAAATGACAAAACATAAAACTACTATATACTATTTGCTTTGATTTACTTAAGAAAACACTAGCACAACTGTGGTGCAAAGCTTGTGTCTTCTCCTATTTCTTTTTCTGTGAAGTTTTTAGTTTTGTTCGGCAATTTTAAGCATCATGAGATAAGCAAAAGAGGAAGAGAAAGAAAAAGAAGGCAAAATTGTATAAAAAAAGACACAAAACATGCATCTTTATTAGATAAAAGTAAAAAATCAATATGACAAAGGTTTAGAACGAAATTTAAATGGAATGGATTTCAAGAACAATAACGGAATGCTAAAATTACATAAATTTTAAAAACAAAATTTGACACAATAACATGTCATGTCATGCTAATTTGCGGATGCATATTATAAATTAGGGGTGTGCACGGTTCGGTTTGGGTCGGTTTTTGGCTAAAATCGAAACCGAACCAAAACATTTGGTTTTTGTAAAATCCAAAACCGAAACCATTTGGTTTTTGGCGGTTCGGTTTTTCGGTTTTTTCGGCTTTTAACCGCTTATATTTGTGTGTAAGTTAATTTATAACAACAAACTTGATTTTCGTAGAAAATTGGTTATCTTTTTTTTAATTTTTTTTTTTCAAGACAAGCCTTAAAATGTTTATCTAATAATTCTACAATTACACACGTATAGAGAGGTACACACATGCAAGTGAATTTACACATAGTATGATCATTGTCACATAAGTATTGATATATTGTAAAGTAAAAACACATACAAGAAAAAATAAATATAAACGTTAAGATAAATAGGGATAATTCCAAAAATGACCAAGTTGCTCAATCGATGGGGATTTTTGACCTTGGATTTGAAATTTTTATTTTAACCAGTTGCCCAATGCAACACTTAATGGGGGGACGCCAAGTGGCAAATTTTTGGGCAACGCCGCCAAATTTTGGGCAACTTGGAACACTTGGCGTCCCATGGGGGCGACACGTTTTGGGCAACCAGGACAACTGGTCAAAATAAGAATTTTCAAATCTAAGGTCAAAAATCCTCATCGATTGGGCAATTTGTTCATTTTTGGAATTATCCTAGATAAATATATTATAAATCCACCTACAACATTAATATGAATTTATAAATTAGATTTGTTTAGTTATTTATGTACATTATATTAGTTATATACTATTATATAATAGAAGCGATTCGGTTTTTGGACAAAAACTGAAACCGAACCGAATTTTTCGGTTTTTGAAAAAAGTAAAAACCGAAGGTTTTTAGTTTCGGTCGGTTTTTTGGTTTAGTTTTTTTGGTTTTCGGTTTGGTTTCGGTTTTTTTTGTTTTTTTTTTCTCACCCCTATTATAAATATAATTCAAAAGGAAAAAAGTAATAATGTCAGAAAGTCGCCCCACTACCATAATAATAATAATAATAATTATTATTATTATTATTATTATTATTATAATTTATAATAATAATAATAATAATAATAATTATTATTATTATTATTATTATTATTATTATTATTATTATTATTATTATTATTATTATTATTATTATTATTATTATCTATACTACATATAATAGAGGAAGCACTCTCTCTCTAAAATTTTCAGATTTACAAAAAATGATGCATGGTTTACAACACTTTAAAGTAACCAATTTTCATAATTACAACAACCAAAGCATGGTGTATAACAAAAAATAGCATGGAATGAAATTCAGACCAAAATTCTATAAATTCTACATTAATGCTATCAAAAACACCCCTACACCCAAAATTACAAACATTTAAGCACAATGTACAACCCTCCATTAAAATCCATCCATATTTAATTCCGACCCATTATCAGAAGCTACAACAAATCGACAACAACAAAAAACCACAAGATCATCAAAGTACAATCCCATCTATGAACTACAAAAATAGCCATGTCTCCAATCACAATNTTATTATTATTATTATTATTATTATTATAATTTATAATAATAATAATAATAATAATAATTATTATTATTATTATTATTATTATTATTATTATTATTATTATTATTATTATTATTATTATTATTATTATTATTATCTATACTACATATAATAGAGGAAGCACTCTCTCTCTAAAATTTTCAGATTTACAAAAAATGATGCATGGTTTACAACACTTTAAAGTAACCAATTTTCATAATTACAACAACCAAAGCATGGTGTATAACAAAAAATAGCATGGAATGAAATTCAGACCAAAATTCTATAAATTCTACATTAATGCTATCAAAAACACCCCTACACCCAAAATTACAAACATTTAAGCACAATGTACAACCCTCCATTAAAATCCATCCATATTTAATTCCGACCCATTATCAGAAGCTACAACAAATCGACAACAACAAAAAACCACAAGATCATCAAAGTACAATCCCATCTATGAACTACAAAAATAGCCATGTCTCCAATCACAATAACAAACACAACAATCCATTTCAAATAAAGACCTAAATCAAAACTCGAACAATAAAGAGAAAACTAAAAAGATCTCATGTTGTTTATTTAGATCTCGAAAAGATCTTTAAGACCTTTTAATAAACCCATAATAGATCTAGAAAAACATCAAGAACCTACCCGAGACCTCATTTATCAAGATCTTGAACCTTTTTTGAGAAGAAAGAAACCAAAGGAGTTTAGTTAGTTTTTGTGTGTCTAACTGTCTAAGATTCGAGTGTGAAGCTGAAACAAGAGATTCGAATGTGAAGACTTTTTTTTTTTTTTTTTTTTTTTTTTTTTTTTTCCTTCACTTTTTGAACATTGGAAAACCATGGTGTTTGGTTACAAGAACAAGAAAAAAGCTGGGATTGCTTATGAGTTTCATGTGGGTGGTGGCCTCGATGTTGTTTAGATGTGGAGAGAAAAAAGAAAGTGGCTTGTGAAGATACAGGGTTGTAAGGGACTTAGAATTAGGGTAATATGTTGTTATAGTAGATTTTATTTTATTAGTGTTTGTGTTGGGCTTGTCCAAGTTTGATCCAAAAGTTGTATGTGGTTTAGCTTATGGGCTGCATTACGGAATGAATGCTTGGCCTCCTACTCGAAATTTTTGGAGTTAGTATAAATGTATAATTGAGTATTAAGCTGAAATTTAATTTGGTTATTAGATTTTTTGTGTTGATATTTTTATAAGGTTGTTTAGTCTTAAAATATATAAAATTTGGTTTTAGTGTATAAAATGAAATGTGTTGTATTATTTGAATAAACGAACAAGTAATAAAAATTGTGGGATCCAGTGTGCACGTCAGCACCAAAATCTCGTGTTATAGAAGGGATGGGTGTTTTTGGTGTCGTGGTGAATTCTAGCGTTATGTGAAAAGATGCTGATGTGGCAACACTTTTTTCATAACACAAACAGGACGGCTTGAAGGTACCTTATGCTCTTAACATAGTGTGAAGAGGGTGACCGCATATTGTGTTATAATTTGACTACTCAACTATAAAATGAAATATGCACTATCAAGCACACAACACACAAAAATCGCCGCAACCGTATTGTTTCGGAAACTATACATCGATGCTTGCCTAAAATTGTGATTATAGGGTATCCGCCGCCGCAACGCGCGAGTACCATATTAGTTATTATTATTATTTGTGGGTTATAAGTGCGGTGTGCCATATCAACATATTTAATGAGATGTAAATAAATAATACTTCGAATAAAAGAATACATTAATAGCTAATGTAGATTAACTAGTTATAATACCCGTGCACGCACGGGGTTTTAATATAAAATTTTTATCATGTATTTAATATCAAATATATTGTCTTAAAATGTTTTGAACTTTAAATCTATTAATTTAGTATAAGTCAAATTTATTTTGCAATAACAATGCTTATTAAAAATAGTCGGAACACCCCTGTATTCGGCTATTATTACAGTTCCAAGCACCCCTAAAATTTGCAATTGAAATAGTCTCAAACACCCTTGAATTCAGCTATCAAGACAGTTTCAAGCACCCATCAATTCAGCTATTAAAAATAGTCCCAAACACCTTGAATAACTATTAAGACAGCCATTAAAACAATCCTAATCAGCACTAAATCTAACTATTAAGACGGTCTCAAAACCCTTTAAAAACTTAGAATAATTAGTAGAAAATAACAGTCCCAAACTCCAATAACTTAAGCAAGTCCTACTTTAGTAAACCGGCTCATTCTTTTCGCAGCAGATTTTCAAGTGAATGAGACATATTAGTTACATCTTTTTCTAGATCATCATTATTCTATATTACAACAAATTCAAAAGCAATTAACTCATCAAATACTTGTGAGAGTTGTTTTTTTGTTGCAACTTAGGAATAAGGTTAATGCAACACATATCAGTGCCTAAGACAAAGGCATTTATATAACGTTAAC
>LBNU01026483.1:40083-52750 GCA_014162995.1 Artemisia annua | reverse complement strand
CTTTTTTTTTTAAGTTTTTGTTTTCATAAATTTGACACCTATATTTTTATGTATTTTTTTTCTTAATCAAATTTCTCCACCAAATTTATTAAGTTTGACCAAAATCAATTTAATTTTGACTTTCTATTGACCAATCATATTGCTTGATTTCGCCTACGTAGCAAAATCAAGCTCTCCTATTGGTCTAATTTTTTTTCAATGAGAAGGGTTTTACAAAAACACTCTGAAATGATGTAATTCTTTTATTATATAAAAGATTGAGATCCTTTAAGAGATTTGGTGTACTTTAAATTTTCCGATATAGTACGTGAATTTTTTTTAAGTTGTAAAAATATAAGTGTTTCAATTTGTTACGTGATGATGACGTATAATATATGAAAGTCTGATACGTGTCATCATTTATAACGTGACACATCATCATCACGTATCAAATTGAAATATTTATAAAAGTTCGTTATATTTCTACAACTTAAAAAAAAAAATTACTTACTAAATCGATACATTAAAAAAAATACATTGCTATTATTCGACAATCACATCTTTTCAAATCGATATTAAATTGAAAGGATTAACAATATAATTTACACAATTAGAAGATAAAGTTATAAAACAAAATATTTACACACATGCACTGACTCATCTCTCTCATCACCAAATCACAACTCACTGACACAAACACACTTACACCCCCTATAAAAAAACACAGACACACGAACACAATCATCTTTCCTCGTACCTCAAACCATCATTTCCAAATAACACACAAATAAAAACCCTGTCATGGTGACGTCATCAACAACAATCTTGTCAGATCTAGGAACACAACTCATAATTCCGGTATGTGCTATCATCGGGATTATATTCTCATTAGTCCAATGGTACCTCGTCTCAAAAGTGAAGCTGTCGTTAGATAGTAAAAGTGAAGGTGGTGAAAATAAGAATGTGTTTAATGAATCTTTGATTGAGGAAGAAGAAGGTGTTAATGATCATAATGTTGTTAAGAAATGTGCTGATATTCAAAACGCTATTTCTGAAGGTATATATCTTTCTTTTTTCTTTTTTTGTTTTGGTTTAGTTTTTACAATTTTTTTTTTTTTTTTTTTTTTTTGCTGTAAATTTTGGATTTTTTTTTGGTTTTTGAGGTTAAAGATTGGAAGTTTGTGCGATTAGTTATGTGGGTTTGAGATTTTATAGATTATTATGTAAAAAAGTTAAAAATTAATGTTTGAAGGTAATATTTGTGCGTCTTATAGGTTTTGGATTTTTTATTTTTTTTTTAAATGGTTTTTGAGGTTTTAGATAGAAAGTTTGTGTGATTTGGTTATGAAGGTTTCAGAATGTGTGTTGTGGGTAAAAAAGTTATTTTTTTACTGTTTTCGAGTGATTGTTTGATTTTTGATAAGTTTATGGAGTAAACGTTAGGTTTTTATGACGGACTATGGGTAATTTTCTAGCATGTAAAAAGGTTTAAAAAAATTGGTAAGAAAGGTAACTTAAAACTCCAAATAAGTCATGGAACATGGGTAATTTTCTAGCCTGTAAAAAAGCTTGACTTTTATTGGAAGGATATTTCCATATTTACCTAACCTAAACATGAAAATTTTATATGTTCTTAAAACACAAGTTTTTAGTGCACAAGTATAAAGCATATGTGGGTGAAATATGGAATTATGATCTTTAAATTGTGGCTATATATGGAATTGCCCCGAGCTTTTTTTAAGTATTATAGAATGAATTTTAACTTTTGATAAATGTACAAGTGAAAGTTAAAAGTTTTTACCCAAAAATTGTCAGAATATTGAAAACAATTCCCTTTATGCTTGACTATTGAAGTTCCATGTTGACAAATTTGGCATTTTAAGTTTTATTTTGTTAGAAATTTCCCGATTGACAATCAGGCACTAAGCGACTCAGTTTCCATATTTAATTTGATCATGATCAAAATAGCATTGGACAATCTAGCTTGAATGGTAAAAATGTAAAATGGACTTGATTAATATAGTATTGGATGCCCTAGATAAAAACATGACATAAATGTTTTAATAAAGTGAATAGATTTGATGCAATTTGATAGCATACTTGGAATATTCTCTATCTTTTTTGTTTGAGACTATTAATATTTGACAGCATACTTAGAATATTCTCTCTGTAAAACTAGTATATTAGTTCTTAGAATTAAATTCAAGTTTTTGTACTTGAATGTTGTAACATTAGAGCATATAATTTGACTGTTGATATCTTGCCATATTTAGTTTTCTATTCATATATATTGACTGTTGATTTGTTCTTGTATTATTTTACTGACGTGCTGAATGATCCCTCTTGTTGAAGCTGCCTCTTTCTTAAAATACTTTACTTGATCTTGGTGGTTAGTGGTTTAAGAGACTTTTAAATATAGGCATCTTTTCAAGACAACGCGTGAGTGCATCTGATTCTTGGATAAGTATATTTCATTATAGAATTGTGGTCGATACTTTTTCCCACTTGCCATGTTATGTGAAATCATATATACCTCGAAAATTCAATAATTAGTTACAAACCTTTTAAGATTTTTTATCCTTGTAAATATGAATCTCAGTATTGTATAGTGATTTTCTCTCATACATGAGCTGAAGTTTGCGTGTTATGTTTGTCCGATGTTTTTTTAATACAAAACAGATAGATTCATCCTCTTTTATTGTTTTATGCTTGTATATTCATGAATTGCATTTCCATCATGACATGTAATATACAATATCTGTTCCCATCAAGTTGGTTTGCTTTGAAGTTTCTTTTGTCTGCTTAATATTATATTAGATAGCAATGTGGTTGTTGATTCGGGTACATTTATCCTTTTAGACATGTGTATCTAGAGTTAAAATCAAGTTTGTTTACTTAACTAGTTAATGATATAAGTATCTATTATAATAATTAGTAATGAAGGTGATTGTTTAATTTATTCAAGTACATATTTCTTTTTAGATATGTGTATGTAGACTTATAATCAATCTTGCAATGTGTTGACACTTTTTTATTTTTTAATCATAAAAGTTGACTGTTAGCAGGCTCTTCTTTCATTTTACTAAGATGAAGATTTCTTCCTGTTGTTGAAACCGCCATGATCTTAGAATATTATAGTTGATCTTGGTGGTTAGAGGTCGGAGGGATTATTAGTTATAGGCATCTTTGTAATTCTACATGTGAGCGCATATGACACTTCGATATAATATTTCATGATAGAATTGTATTCGAGTTAACTTATCCTGATTGTTTCAGGAAATTGTCACCAACCTGGATCAGAATTAAAAGTTCCATTTTGACCTTTAATTAAGGGTTATATATTGTTGTTTGTTACTGAATAACTAACACTTACTCATTAGAAAACTAGAATAACAATTTTAAAATACCACAAATCTCTTAAGGGTTGTTCTTGTTAATCTTTTTCGCTGTAACCTGTTCTGAGTTTGGCAAAATGTTTATTGGTTGGTCTTAAATCCTGATGTTTGCCCATTTACTGAACTATCTCAGGAGCAACCTCCTTCCTGTTCACCGAATACCAATATGTTGGTGTTTTCATGGTTGCTTTCGCGGTTTTAATCTTTGTGTTCCTCGGATCTGTTAAGGGATTTAGTACCAGCACTCAGCAATGCACATACGACACTACCAAACAATGCAAACCTGCACTCTTCACTGCTGTCTTCAGCACCATATCATTTATTCTCGGTGCCATAACCTCTGTTATATCCGGTTTTCTTGGAATGAAAATAGCCACATATGCAAATGCCAGAACTACTCTTGAGGCAAGAAAAGGTGTTGGAAAAGCGTTTATTGTTGCATTCCGTTCGGGAGCTGTGATGGGATTCCTTCTAGCAGCAAATGGCCTTCTTGTTTTGTATATAACTATTAATCTTTTCAAGATTTATTATGGTGATGATTGGGAAGGGCTATTTGAGGCTATAACGGGTTATGGACTCGGTGGTTCCTCAATGGCTCTGTTTGGTAGAGTTGGTGGTGGTATATATACAAAAGCTGCTGATGTTGGAGCTGATCTTGTTGGCAAGGTTGAGAGAAACATCCCTGAAGACGATCCCAGAAATCCAGCGGTAAATAATTTTCTTATACATAACTTTTTGTTAGGGTGACGGCATATCTTTCTGAAAAAATTCAAAAAGTTTATTAAATTCTTGTTATAATGAGTTTTTATTATGTTTGTAAATAAACGGTTAAACATTTCTTGCAGGTGATTGCTGATAATGTTGGTGACAATGTTGGCGATATTGCTGGCATGGGATCTGATCTTTTTGGCTCATACGCAGAGTCATCGTGTGCTGCTCTCGTGGTTGCTTCCATTTCCTCATTTGGAAACACTCATGATTTCACTGCAATGATGTACCCTCTTCTCATCAGCTCAGTGGGCATCCTTGTTTGTTTGCTCACCACCTTGTTTGCCACTGACTTTTTTGAAGTCAAAACTGTTAAGGAAATCGAGCCTGCTTTGAAAAACCAACTTATTATTTCCACTTTTTTGATGACCCTTGGTATAGCACTTATTAGCTGGATTGCCCTTCCTTACTCCTTCACCATCTTCAATTTTGGAGTCCAGAAAGAAGTTAAGAACTGGTAAGCTACATGTTTTACTTTCTAATACTCTCAAATGGGTGTGCGTTTTGAAAGTCATAATGTGGTAATTCAGATAAACAGAAGCACGATCTTACTATTCGAACACAAAAAAACTGATTGACATAGCAGTGGTCACATATTCATATCCAAAATGCAAATCCTAACACCCCCTTAGCATTTACGCTGCACCTTGTAATTTGTAAATTTACTTAATAGTGCACAATTGACCATTATTTGAGTGAAAAGGGTATTTCAAGCATCATATTTACATTCATAAACTCGTCGTGTTGCATTTGCAGGGAATTGTTCTTATGTGTTAGCGTTGGTTTGTGGGCTGGCCTCATAATTGGATTCATAACAGAGTACTACACTAGCAATGCTTATAGGTACAAGTTTATTTTGTTTTAACTTATAAATCATTTATACATTTGATTTGTTTTTAATTGGTGGCTAAATCCGCTGTATCTTTTAGCCCCGTGCGAGACGTTGCTGACTCTTGCCGTACTGGAGCTGCTACAAATGTCATTTTCGGTCTTGCGTTGGGATATAAATCAGTTATCATCCCAATTTTTGCAATAGCAATCAGTATTTTCGTTAGTTTTAGTTTCGCTGCAATGTATGGTGTTGCTGTAGCCGCTCTTGGAATGCTGAGCACCATAGCTACTGGATTGGCCATTGACGCATATGGCCCCATTAGTGACAATGCTGGTGGGATAGCTGAAATGGCTGGGATGAGCCACCGTATTCGTGAAAGAACCGATGCCCTTGATGCTGCCGGAAACACAACTGCAGCCATTGGAAAGGTACATCTGTCAATCTACAAAATTTTATTAATATATATCTTAATTTTGCCCGTTTCAGCCGTTGGAAATGAAACATAATCGGAATGCACACATTTATAAGTATGGTTTATAGTTTCCAACTTAATTAGTTCTGATCTACTTTTTCTTCAGGGTTTTGCTATAGGGTCTGCTGCCCTTGTATCCCTTGCTCTATTCGGTGCATTTGTCAGCAGAGCTGAAATTACAACAGTAGACGTCTTGACCCCTAAAGTATTCATTGGTCTACTCGTTGGTGCGATGCTTCCTTACTGGTTCTCTGCAATGACAATGAAGAGTGTCGGAAGTGCAGCTCTTAAGATGGTTGAAGAGGTGCGAAGGCAGTTCAACACTATTCCTGGCATCATGGAAGGAACAGCTAAGCCCGACTATGCCACCTGTGTGAAGATCTCCACTGATGCTTCTATTAAAGAGATGATCCCTCCTGGTGCTCTTGTCATGCTTACTCCCCTTATTGTTGGAATTTTCTTCGGTGTTGAAACGCTTTCGGGTGTTCTTGCTGGATCTCTCGTCTCAGGAGTACAGGTACTGCCATAATTTTTAACCTTTTTGCTCATCTTACATGCATATATAAAAGGGATATTCAAGTAGGTTGCTTTTGCAGTCAAACAATACTTAACACTTTATCTATCACTAAACTGATAATCCCATGCTTTACATAATGCAGATCGCTATCTCGGCATCCAACACTGGTGGTGCTTGGGACAATGCAAAGAAATATATCGAGGTATAATGAACACCCCTTCCTTCTTATCTAGAGCTGGCAAAAAGCCAATTGGATAAACGGGTCAAAATGTGTTGGCCTGTCACTTGCGAACATCTACTTCCCAAATCGTGTTATTAATAGCTAATACAGTAATATGTAATATATCATGACAAAAAAGTAAATGTTGAATAATACGACCTAAGAGTTTATATACTTGTTTGACCCAAATCAACCCATTTATAAGCAAATGGGTTAAATTTTCCCTTTATATTGTTATCCATCAATGTGGATTTGTGCCTTTTTTTTAGTTGTCTCGTTGGACACAAGATATTTTTCTTATCTATCTGACCATTGTGTGGTACTTAACTTTGCAACTTTAGGCTGGTGCTTCTGAGCATGCAAGGACACTTGGTCCAAAAGGGTCAGACCCACACAAGGCAGCTGTGATCGGCGACACTGTTGGAGATCCTCTAAAGGACACCTCTGGACCGTCTCTAAACATCCTCATCAAGCTCATGGCTGTAGAATCGCTCGTATTTGCTCCATTTTTTGCCACCCATGGAGGCCTCCTCTTCAAGATTTTCTAGATTCATCACACCTTTCTTTGGAGGCATTTAGCTTAAGTTGGTGCAACTAGAAAAATTTTCCATGGGATTGATTATTATTGATGATGATGAATGATATGGTAGTGATAATGATGATGATAAGTAGCATTTTAAGGAAGAGTTGACCTTAGCAGCTCTTGACTTTTAGTGATTTTGTTCTTTATTTAAGTCTGAACACTTTGATCAATATATGGGATGAAAAGCTTTCTTATTGTTACATTCTCAGCTTTCTATTTCTTAATGTACTGATTCATTTTTGCGTATCTAAAGAACATGATTATGATGATGTGTGGTCTTTGTTGCATAGACCAGAGTGCACACCCTTTTTAATCTCAGGTGTGTGAAAACTCAAGCTTAACGACATAATAAAAGTACTTTTGTGAACAAATCAAGTATCTTATTGTGTTTGTTGCTTCTACCTTTCTTTGAAGCGATTTAGCATACATTCGACCTGCTTATAGATTTTTCTAGTTTATCTAACTACGTAGAACTATAAGGTAAGTGTTGTTTTGATCTTTGGACTCTTAAACGTGCCAACAAGTTTTGACCACTTGATCTCTTGTAACACATACATGATTCTTAAACACATACACACATACATGGTTCAAGTGAATTCATGTTATTTATGAGAACCAAAAGGATAATGGAAACGAATATCGGTGGACAGGGAAAATTGATACTGTTATAGAACTTCATATGCAACAAAAAGTGTATGCCATCTGCAATGGTAACTGGAATATGCATGCATTTACCGAATTTGTTAACAATTTACAGTTTGTCAATTTCTTTTGTGACAATGATTTTGTTATCAATTATGTTGTTAACACTGCAGTTTTTAATGGGCTAATGAGTTTATTGAAAGCTATACTCTATTAAGATGTTAAATGGGTCATACACCAATCATGTAACAAAGGATGACTAAGACATTAACAATCAAAAGACGAAACTAATTAAACAAAAGGATCATACACCAAATATGTAAAAAAGGATGAATAAGTCAATAACAATCAGAATACGAAACTAACTAAACAAAACTGTAGTCTATTAAAATGTTAAATGGATCATACACCAAACATGTAACAAAGAATGAATAAGACAATAACAATCAAAATAAGAAAGTAACTAAACAAAACTGTAATATGTTTGCACCGAAAAAAAAATAAAAATAAATAAATAAATAAATAAATAAAGGTATGTTAAATTTTTAAATGGATTATATACCAAACATGTAACAAAGGATGAACAAGACAATAACAATCAAAATACGAAAGTAACTAACCAAAACTATAGTCTATTAAAATGTTAGATAGATAATACACCAAACATGTAACAAAGGATGAATAAGAAAATAATAATTAAAATACGAAATTAACTAAACAAAACTATAGTCTATTAAAATGTTAAATGGACAATACACCAAATATGTAACAAAGGATAAATAAGACAATAATAATTAAAATACGAAACTAATTAAACAAAACTATTGTATAATAAAATGTTAAACGACACCATACAAGTAAGGATGAATAAGACAAATAACAATCAAAATACGAAACTAACTAAACAAAACTTCTTTTAAAATGTTAAATGCATATACACCAAACATGTAACAAATGATGAATAATTAACATACGAAACTAACTAAACAAAACTATAGTCTTTTTAAATGTTAAATGGATAATACACCAAACATGTAATAAATGATGAATAAGACAATAATAACTAAAATAAGAAACTAACTAAACAAAACTATAGTCTTTTTAAAATGTTAATTGGATAATGCACCAAACATGTAACAAAGGATGAATAAGATAATAACAATTAAAATACGAAACTAACTAAACATAACTATAGTCTTTTATAATGTTAAATGAATAATACACCAACATATANCTATAAGGTAAGTGTTGTTTTGATCTTTGGACTCTTAAACGTGCCAACAAGTTTTGACCACTTGATCTCTTGTAACACATACATGATTCTTAAACACATACACACATACATGGTTCAAGTGAATTCATGTTATTTATGAGAACCAAAAGGATAATGGAAACGAATATCGGTGGACAGGGAAAATTGATACTGTTATAGAACTTCATATGCAACAAAAAGTGTATGCCATCTGCAATGGTAACTGGAATATGCATGCATTTACCGAATTTGTTAACAATTTACAGTTTGTCAATTTCTTTTGTGACAATGATTTTGTTATCAATTATGTTGTTAACACTGCAGTTTTTAATGGGCTAATGAGTTTATTGAAAGCTATACTCTATTAAGATGTTAAATGGGTCATACACCAATCATGTAACAAAGGATGACTAAGACATTAACAATCAAAAGACGAAACTAATTAAACAAAAGGATCATACACCAAATATGTAAAAAAGGATGAATAAGTCAATAACAATCAGAATACGAAACTAACTAAACAAAACTGTAGTCTATTAAAATGTTAAATGGATCATACACCAAACATGTAACAAAGAATGAATAAGACAATAACAATCAAAATAAGAAAGTAACTAAACAAAACTGTAATATGTTTGCACCGAAAAAAAAATAAAAATAAATAAATAAATAAATAAATAAAGGTATGTTAAATTTTTAAATGGATTATATACCAAACATGTAACAAAGGATGAACAAGACAATAACAATCAAAATACGAAAGTAACTAACCAAAACTATAGTCTATTAAAATGTTAGATAGATAATACACCAAACATGTAACAAAGGATGAATAAGAAAATAATAATTAAAATACGAAATTAACTAAACAAAACTATAGTCTATTAAAATGTTAAATGGACAATACACCAAATATGTAACAAAGGATAAATAAGACAATAATAATTAAAATACGAAACTAATTAAACAAAACTATTGTATAATAAAATGTTAAACGACACCATACAAGTAAGGATGAATAAGACAAATAACAATCAAAATACGAAACTAACTAAACAAAACTTCTTTTAAAATGTTAAATGCATATACACCAAACATGTAACAAATGATGAATAATTAACATACGAAACTAACTAAACAAAACTATAGTCTTTTTAAATGTTAAATGGATAATACACCAAACATGTAATAAATGATGAATAAGACAATAATAACTAAAATAAGAAACTAACTAAACAAAACTATAGTCTTTTTAAAATGTTAATTGGATAATGCACCAAACATGTAACAAAGGATGAATAAGATAATAACAATTAAAATACGAAACTAACTAAACATAACTATAGTCTTTTATAATGTTAAATGAATAATACACCAACATATAACAAAGGATAAATAAGACAATAATAATTAAATACGAAATTAACTAAACAAAACTATAGTCTATTAAAATGTTAAATGGATAATACACCAAACCTGTAATAAATGATGAATAAGGCAATAACAATCAAAATTTGAAACTAACTAAACAAAACTATTGTCTATTAAAATGTTAAATGGATCATACACCAAACATGTAACAAAAGATGAATAAGACAATAAGAATCAAAATACGAAAATAATTAAAGAAAACTATTGTCTATTAAAATGTTAAACGACACCATACATGTAAGTAACAATCAATATACTAAACTAATTAAACAAAACTATAGTCTATTAAAATGTTAAATGGATCATACACCAAACATGTAACAAATGATGAATAAGAAAATAATAATTAAAATACGAAATTAACTAAACAAAACTATAGTCTATTAAAATGTTAAATGGACAATACACCAAATATGTAACAAAGGATGAATAAGACAATAATAATTAAAATACGAAACTAATTAAATAAAACTATTGTCTAATAAAATGTTAAACGACACCATACATGTAAGGATGAATAAGACAAATAACAATCAAAATACGAAACTAACTAAACAAAACTTCTTTTAAAATGTTAAATGCATATACACCAAACATGTAACAAATGATGAATAAGACAATATTAATTAATTTATAGTCTTTTTAAATGTTAAATGGATAATACACCAAACATGTAATAAATGATGATTAAGACAATAGTACCTAAAATAAGAAACTAACTAAACAAAACTATATAGTCTTTTTAAAATGTTAATTGGATAATGCACCAAACATGTAACAAAGGATGAATAAGATAATAACAATTAAAGTACGAAACTAACTAAACATAACTATAGTCTTTTATAATGTTAAATGAATAATACACCAAACATATAACAAAGGAAAAATAAGACAATTATAATTAAAATACGAAAACTAAACAAAACTATAGTCTATTAAAATGTTAAAATGTTAAATGGATAATACACCAAACATGTAGCTAAAGATGAATAAGACAATAAGAATCAAAATACGAAACTAATTAAAGAAAACTATTGTCTATTAAAATGTTAAACGACACCATACATGTAAGGATGAATAAGACAATAACAATCAATATACTAAACTAATTAAACAAAACTATAGTCTATTAAAATGTTAAATGGATCATACACCAAACATGTAACCAAAAATATTCATTTTTTTTATTACATGGGTTTTCGACTCAACATTGCCAGCCGACTAATCTAAGGGCGACTACATTTTTGGATAGCCTGAAGTCGTCCTAGGTAACCCTCCATGGCCAATGAGGGATTAATTTTCTCTCGAGGGTTCGAACCCAAGACTTCTCAGTACTTTCGTCCTAAGAGGCTAAACCTTTACCATTGGGTCACACCTAGTGGAGAAGTAGAAGAACGATTCAAGAATAGAATGGTTAAAAGAAACTGTTAAAACCGTTAGAAAAAACGATTATGTAACATAATCAAGCTCAGAGCTTGACACCATATCAAAAACAGCGGAAGTGAAATGTTATTGATTTGGAATTATTGATTACAAATGAGGAGTAATGATACATTCATACAGAACTGCGCGACTAACTAAATATTTAGGCGCCTAACCAACTTTTAAACTAAAGTTACAACTTTAGTCCTTGTACTTTGGGCAATGTTAAAACAATGCAATAAACTTGTATTCTTCAATATTATTGAAAACTATGTATAGTCTATTGATATGTAAAATCGATTATACACAAAACATGTATGTTGTGTTCTCGAGTTCACTTATGAAAAGAAGAGAATATAAGATAAAGGAGAGAAGAGAAGAGAATCACTTCTCTTCCTCCAAAAACCGGAAAGAAAATTTGATACAACAAAAACAATACAAGTTCCTTCCACTTTTTTTCCTTTCTTCCCTATAAAAAATCTGGAGAACACAAAACTTTTCAATTTCTTTCCTTTTCCTTTCTCCTGTTTATGGATCTCAAGAACACAACGGTAGCAAAGGATGAATAAGACTTAACCAGTGGTGGCCTTATGGTAAAAGGCTTGTGACTAGCTAAAATGTGTGAGGTTTCGTGCTCAATTTTCGCTAGATGCAAACAATTCTCAAATGGCCACAAAAACGATCTGAAAATGGAGGGCTTTATCGGGTGAATCTGTGTGGCAGTGAGTTCAAATTCTGAGGATTAGAAGGATGAATAAGACAATAGCATTCAAAATACAAAAGTTTTCAGGGATGTTAGTCTTAGTTTATTTGATGGATTAGTTTATCAAAAAGTTTTGACTTCGTTTCTTCATGCCTTATAGTCCAGTCAAAATAATACCCCATAATAATTCTTTTTCTTTTTCTTTTTCTTTTTTTTTTCTTTTTTTTTTTTTTTTTTGAACTTCCATAATAATTCCAAATAGTCCAACTGTCTCAAAGTAAAGTACTTTTTGGTTTCAATATAGTACTACTACTTCTTTGCACGTTCAAACTACTCCTCTTCTAAAATAATCCCCATCTCAAAACTCAAAAGTCAAACCCCTAAAAGAATAAAAAAAAGTCAAAATCCCTAATTCCCACTCCTTAATCCCTCTCCTGAAAAATGCTGTCAC
>LBNU01026483.1:0-37199 GCA_014162995.1 Artemisia annua | reverse complement strand
CTTCAACTACGCTAACATCGTCTGTTGGACATAAAACCTTAATAGAGGCCAAACTAACTCATTACTAAAGAATGTTACAAGCATGATTAGAAATAGTCAACATGATGTTTGGTAATGAAACAACAAGGACAATAGATACGCCAAAACTCACAAATGTTCATCCAATATGGTTTTAGAAAAAAATGACAAAAGAAAGTAATGTTTGACACGAAATATGAATGGGCGAACGTTGCTTTAGTCTAACTTATTTTTACTTTTTTTTTTTTTTTTTTTTTTTTTTTTTTTTTTTTTTTTTTTTTTTTCAAATAATAGTGTCACATGACTCACATGTCGTTTTGAAATAGTGCTAGTAGTATTTTTCTTTTACCTAAAAGAATGTGTTAAAGCATCTTTACTTTTCAATACACATTACAAGTTTCTTTTCACTCGATAAAAAACATCACTAGTATTGACCATTGAAGTCAAGTTTTATATGTTAAAAAAAAAAGGTCAAGTTTTATTTCTAAATTAAGAATAGTTATCATTTTCATTTAATATGTTAAATATCATATGTCACGTACTTCGCGTCACATAACAGTATAACACTATAAATTCTTCATTTTCTTTCCTAAAATAAACAAGCAAACCGAACAAAAATTTATAGGTTTGATAAAGTAACAATATACAACCTGGTAGTATCATCATACCCCTTCAATCATTTTCGAACACTCAATTTTAATAATAACTTTGTACAACCACTCCCTCAAAACTGGCCTACAAATTTATTATTTTTTGTGGTGCGAATAATCCTTTTACAAAAGAATGAACTATAAGGAATAACTATCATTAAATACTTGAATTAGATATATTTTTAGTTTTTTTATATATGCATCATGATATATTTTTCTATCTTACAGTTGGATGCATTTACATATATTAGATACATTTCATCATATGTATTTTCGTACTCTGCGCGTCAAATATGTTACTAGTAATATTTTGCATCATTTTCACCTCAAAATCATTTTCTAATTTAAGTGAGATGCATCTAAATGAACAAAGATACATCTAATTTAAGTTGACGTATCTTAAAAATGTGGTTAGAATTACTCTCTGCGTTTGGTATCCCACTATGTGAATAAGATTATTACTATGAGAGTGATTAAAAGTGTTTGTTTAAGATGAGAGGGCCCACTACTATGTAGGGGTGTGCAAGAAACCGAAAAACGAACCTAAATCGAAAAAGACCGAAGAACCAAAACCAAAAAAACCGAAACCGATTGAAAAACCGACGGTTCGGTTTCTATATTTTGAAAAAACCGAAGTTTTCGGTTCGGTTTGGTTTTAGCATTAAAAACCGACCAATAGAAACCGAACCGACATTTAAAATCAAAATGCATCTAAGACCGACATTTAAATATATCATGTCGAGTAACTACTCTTTTTTTCATATGCTTCTTGAACATGTCATTTAGGACGGATAATAAGTTCTCTTCTAGGGTGTTTCTGTTTTTATTAGGTTTTTATTGTTATTATTGTGTTGCTCTATAACAGATAAACAACTCTCTTTTTTAGGATTTAATATGGTCATTTGTTTCTTATCGTCATTATTGTGTTTTTTTTTGTTTTTCTTAATGGTTGTTTGGATTGTTTCTTTAAAGCTGTGAAGGTGTTATTTTATGATATATGTCAAATCTAATTTTAAAAAGCAAAGCTCGAAAGATCATATAGAAACCGAAAAACCAAACCGAAAAACACCGACAACCGAAAAAACCAAACCGACACAAAACCGAAACCGAATGGTTTCTGAAAATCAAAAACCGAAATATTTCGGTTCGGTTTCGGTTTTATACAAAAACCGAGCCAAACCGAACCATGCTCACCCCTAATTGCTTACCACTACAAAGGAGATCCTCAAAGTTTCCGTTATGCATGAATTCATAAATGAGGAATAGCGTTATCCCGATAAAGCAGTATATATCCAATGAGCTTAATAAAGTTGGAATGATTAAATGATTTAATCATCCCAACTTTATTACTTCAAAGGGGCAAAACATGTAAATAAGGCAAAGTGATCATCTTCTTCAACAGATATACCTCCGGCAACATATGTACGACTCATTTTTTTATAGGCAATTTCATATCTCTCCTCTTTTTAGTTTATATTACTTCAACCAGTTGATTTTTACCTTATTTTTCCTGTAAAATTAAGCATTTTTTTCATTCTTGAACATATTTTTACTAGTTTTATGCAATTTAACCAATCACGTCTAGAATCATGGGGCCCTTGTGAAAACGGAGGCCCTATCAAGTCGAGCATCTTGCACATGCTCAAATCCGGCGCTTAACATATATACTTGTTAGTTAATTTAGATAATATTTGTCATCTTTGTGTTAATAATAAATATTAGCAGGTAAAAAATGAAAATTTTAAAGAAATTCACTAAACTAAGTAAGTTATGTACGTTATATTTGTTCTAATGTTATTTGTTTTATAAAATCAAACAAATAACCTAAGTGTTGCAATATTAGACTTGTTTTGATCGTAACTGTAAAACCTCATAAATGGTAAAAAAAAAAATCTAAAAAATAAAACTTTTATTTTGTTTGCATTAGGTGAAGGGTGTCAATTTTCCCAAAAGTTTTGAGAGAAAAAAAATCCATAAACATCCCTTAGAATTGAGTTAGTTTCGTAACTTTTTAGGATAATTTTACTTTAAGCAAGAGACAAATTAAGATAATACTTGTGATTTTTTAGTCATTTGTAAATTGTTAAGGGGCAAAAACAAAAGATATCTTAAAAAGTTACGAAGCTAACCCAATTTTAGGGGGTGTTTATGGACTCCTCTTTCAAAAATTTTGGGTAGAATTAATACCTTACCCTTCGCCTAATGTTATATATATATACAACAACTCTTGTCATGCTACGTAAAACCTAAATTTAACAGCGATTCTCTTGAGGCTTTTGATCCTGGAATCAATAACTGGAACTATGTCTTCGTCCGATTTTATACCTGACGACGTATTAATCAAAATCTTCCTTGTTGGGTCACTGAAAGTACCCAAGTGATCCTTAAAAGAGCTTAATTGTACCTTATCTAGCACTATTTTATGTCTGTCAAGCAGAGACTCACTAACTTCATGTTGTGTCTCGTTTAAGAAAACGAGCCCTCGAGCAATGCCTATTGCTATTTTCACCTTTGTAACCAAAGGAAGTTGTGTTACACCTCCTACATCCCATAAAAAATGCAACGCATAAGGTAATTATTTACACATTTATATTCTGTTTGGACTTGTCTATTGATTATAGGGGTGTGCAAGAAACCGAAAAACCGAACCTAAACCGAAAAAGACCGAAGAACCAAAACCAAAAAACCGAAACCGATTGAAAAACCGACGGTTCGGTTTCTATATTTTGAAAAAACCAAAGTTTTTGGTTCGGTTTGGTTTTAGCATTAAAAACCGACCAATAGAAACCGAACCGACATTTAAAATCAAAATGCATCTAAGACCGACATTTAAATATATCATGTCGAGTAACTACTCTTTTTTTCATATGCTTCTTGAACATGTCATTTAGGACGGATAATAAGTTCTCTTCTAGGGTGTTTCTGTTTTTATTAGGTTTTTATTGTTATTATTGTGTTGCTCTATAACAGATAAACAACTCTCTTTTTTAGGATTTAATATGGTCATTTGTTTCTTATCGTCATTATTGTGTTTTTTTTTGTTTTTCTTAATGGTTGTTTGGATTGTTTCTTTAAAGCTGTGAAGGTGTTATTTTATGATATATGTCAAATCTAATTTTAAAAAGCAAAGCTCGAAAGATCATATAGAAACCGAAAAACCAAACCGAAAAAAACCGACAACCGAAAAAACCAAACCGACACAAAACCGAAACCGAATGGTTTCTAAAAATCAAAAACCGAAATATTTCGGTTCGGTTTCGGTTTTATACAAAAACCGAGCCAAACCGAACCATGCTCACCCCTACTACTATGGTAATGAATGATAGATATAATTTATACTCCATATATATCAAGAGAGCTAGGTATGGATCTTTCATAGGTGAGGGATCCACCACTACTATCAAACTCATACCCATTGTCATTAATGAGAGCATACCAAACGCACCATGAGTTTTGTTAGTGGATCATTAACCTATTTATATATTTTAGTGGGAGACATTGTGATGTAGTCCTTTTTGTCTCTTAACATTTGTACCGTTCTATGAAATGCATATTTTAAATAAAATGTCACACTCTAATCAAATATATAATTATGTGGCTTTTAACATGTGGAGCAAAGTATAAGCATCATTAGTTAAATGAACCAGGTGGCATATAATTTTCTATTCTACATCTCTTTTTTATTTGCTCAAAAAAAAAAACATCTCTTTTTTAATTCTTAGTTGTGATGTTATTAACTATATTTTTTTGTCACTTACGTATCAAATTTGTTGTTGAACACTAGAAAAATCTAACCCGAGTCACAAATAGTAACACTTTATTTGTTTTAGAGTAAACTTTAAAATACATTTTTGCGGTTTGTCAAATTTTAAAGCATACATCCTTGTTAAATAGGTTGGCTCATATACATCTCTTTGTCAGCAATCATTAAACAATATTAGGGATGTATATTGTTACAACCTATTTAACAAGCATGTGCTATCATCTTTTTGCTATTTATAAAGATGTATTTTGCCTGCAACATGGATGAATTATTATAATTATACATCTATGTTAGAAGAAAAAAAATACAAAAACATCTATTATGTTAGACTCAGTTTGCATTCGTTCATTCTTATAAATGTATATTGTCTAATGTTTTGTTGATAGAATAATGTATATGACCCAACTTATCTAACTGATACTTAAACCGACTGACTTAGCTCAGTTGGTCACCTAAATTTCTTTTGGAGGTTAGGAAGAAGTTTTACCCGGATTCAAGTCTCGCAAATGACAAAAAAAAATCCGGATTTCAGGTATGATACCTAAATTTGACACGTTTTAAGGTTTATATTGTACAGTATATTACAAGTCATGGGAATTCTAATAAAAGTAACCACTCTAACAAGTTGACCTTCACCACCACCTTCCTACTTTGAGATCATAAACTCACTTTGAAACTCACCATCATCAAACTCCACTACTGTTCCTATATATATTATATATATAATATATATAACAAAACACACACACACACACACACACTTCAAAATGGCACTTGCTAAAGAACTCATGGGCACTTCCATACTCCAAGAAAAACAACCATCTTTTCATAACTCAAAGTCTCTCAAACCCATGCATCATAACCATGTATCCATATCTCAAAATGGGTCATTTCAGACAAGGTTTGCTAAGGTGGTGGTTAAGTCTGCTATAAGTGAAGATATAGCTAAGTTTGTAAAAAGTGAAAAAGATAAAGAAAAAGCTGTTAGTTTTAAGGTGAGAGCTGTTTTGACTGTGAGGAATAAGGTTCAAGAAGATTTTAAGGAGACTCTTGTGAAAAAGATTGATGCTTTTGCTGATCAGATTGGGAGGAATGTTGTTTTGGAGCTTTTTAGTGTTGAGATTGATTCAAGTATGTTTTGATCATGTGCTTATTGGATATGTTTTATCTTTTGATATATTTGTTTGTGCAAACTGCTTATCTGATGGGTGTTTGGAATTGCTTGTTTTTTCTGCTAATCTTTTTCTTTTTTTTCTTTTTTTTTTTTTTTTTTATTATTATTTTTTTTTATTTTATTTTTTTTTAGAGAAAAGCAGTTTTTATGTTTTGATCATGTTGGCTTATTGGATATTTATGTTTTGATATATTTGTTTTGAGATTGTTTGTGCAAACTGCTTATTTAAAAGATATACTTTTTAGCTTAAAACTGCTTATTAGAAAATGGTTACTATAAGGTAGTTTATATAAGTGATCCCAAACACCTTGGAAAGATATTGTGGGGGTGAATGGATTAGCTTATTTTTCCTGACTTATGGGCTTATTTGAAATTGTAAAAGATCGTAAGCTCACTTTTTTCAGCTTATGAGCTTGATTCCATAAGCTCATAAGCCGGAAAAAGTGGGCTTATGAGCTTTTCCAAAATCAAATAAGCCCATAAGCCCAGAATATAAGCTAATCCAAACACCATGTTTTGATACAGTAGCTTTGTGGACTTTTTTAGATTGTTTATGGAAACTGCTTAATCAAAACTTTTTAGCTTCTAAGCTGCTTGCTGTAAACTGACTATTTCAAACATTTTAATGCAACCTTTTTGTATGTTTATCAGCAAAATAAGCTGTGCTGAATAAAGAACTTGAAACTGCTTATTTCTTAACAGTTTTAAGCAATACCAAATTATTTTTTGCTGATTTTTGTTTCATTTTGATTGTGAAGAAACAAGGGCTCCAAAGAAAAGCAAAGAAGGTGTATTAAAGGACTGGTCACAAAAGTCAAATCTTAAATCAGAAAAAGTTAACTACACATCTGATATATTAGTGGAATCTGATTTCGGGGTCCCAGGAGCGATTACGATTACTAATAAGCATCAAAAAGAGTTTTATTTGGAGAGCATTACTATTGAAGGATTTGCGTGTGGTCCAGTTTACTTCCCTTGTAATTCTTGGGTCCAATCCGTTAATGATCATCCTGAACCAAGGATTTTCTTCTCTAATCAGGTAACCATTGTTTGTGATTGTGTCTTAAATAGATTATGACATTGAAATAATAATCGGTTTTAAGGGTGATTGGGATTACTTATCCAAACTGCTTTTGTGATCATTTGCGAGTGAAAGAAGTTGTTGTTGTTGTTGTTGTTGTTTATTATTTTTTTTATTTTTTATTTATTTATTATTTTTTTTTTTTTGGTAACCGTGATTTCCGAAAAATGGGTAAACGTAGAGGATCCCTAATTAGGGCAGGGAAAATCGAGCCTTTTTTTGGCTCTGCTGTACGCGGCCTAACCGGTATTGCCATGGCCGTTTCTGAACTTTTTCATGACCAATCCCAAACACCCCTAAGGCCTTAATACTAAGATAGATAGAGTCAAACAGCTTCCATCCAAACACTCAAAGTTGATTATATGTGATTTGACAACACAATTATTAGTTTCCAAACACCCCCTGAATTATTACTACATTTATTATCCTTGAGATATTGGTATAATGATGACGAGTCAAAGGTTTGAACTTGAAAAATCAAATCTTGATTTTTCTTTGATCAACCTGAATATATGATGGTATGTAGTCATAATGGTATCCCTGGTTTGACATCCGTTGATCGGTTTTTGAAAGTGCATCTTAGTATAATTAGTAGTTTAATACGGTAGTTGATGAACATGCCATGTGAGCTCTAGAGATAATATACAATAAGGGTCAATGAATTTAGAATTCGTAACTAGTAAAGTAACATATATTAAGCTTTCAGTGCGATGTCATCTAACTGATGATCGAGTAAAATCTAGTTAATTTATTCTTTGACAACTTGCATTAAAACAAGTATTCGATGTGACATGTTAATATGTGTCATAGTATTAATTATTATACACTTGGAACAGCCATATCTGCCAGATCAGACTCCTGCCGGGATAAAGCTACTTAGAGAAAAAGAGCTTCGAGATTTAAGGGGCGACGGAACAGGAGTGAGGAAGTTATCAGACCGAATCTATGATTACGACGTTTATAATGATCTTGGAAATCCTGATAGGGGAAATGACTTTATTAGACCGTTACTAGGTGGTCAAAAGATCCCATATCCAAGAAGGTGTCGTACTGGCCGCGCACCTAGTGACACTGGTGTGTAATTCGTGATCTATCTTTTAACTTATTTTTTACTTGACACGTTTGAGATAAAACGTGACCAAAACTCAACCCATTCATAGGCAAATGGGTCGAAATAGCCACATTTATTGTATTACTAAATATAAAATGTTATATTGTTGTGTGATTTAAACAGATATTTCAGCTGAGAGTCGAGTGGAGAAGCCGTTTCCTTTATATGTTCCACGAGATGAACAATTTGACGAGTCAAAACAAAATACATTCTCGACAAGTCGGTTAAAGGCAGTGCTACATAATCTCTTGCCATCAATGGTGGCCAGTATTTCCAAAAAACATGACTTCAAGGGGTTCTCGCAAATTGAGAGTCTCTATAGTGAAGGAGTCCTTCTCAAATTAGGCCTGCAAGATGATCTCATAAAGAAGCTTCGGTTGCCGAATTTAGTGACGAGACTACATGAGTCTAGCCAAGGTGGTGGCCTTCTCAAGTATGACACTCCCAAAATTCTATCGAGTAAGCATCACGCCTGTAATTCATTTAGAGATAGCAAACTGGGGTCGGGTTTTATTCTTATAATCTGTATTTTAAATGTGCAGAGGACAGATTCTCATGGTTGCGTGATGATGAATTTGCTCGCCAAGCACTTGCAGGGGTCAACCCCGTCAGCATAGAGAAACTTAAAGTCTTCCCACCAGTGAGTCATCTTGACCCTGAAATATACGGTCCACAAGAGTCTGCCCTCAAAGAAGAACACATTTTGGGCTATCTTAACGGCATGACAGTACAACAGGTAACATTCTTTCTTTCTTCATATCAGGCAAGCCTTTAAATTCTTAGAAAATGTGACATTAGATGTCGCAAAATGGGCGGGCTGGGTAATGGGTCAAAGGGATTCAGGTACAAAATGGTAACGGGTAAAAAATATCATCTTTTTAATAATGATTAGTCCGTCAGAAAGGATTAAAGAATTTTGCTATATTTTCCATTAGAATGATTTATGCATTAGAAATACGCCTTTTGACCCGTTCAGTGTTTTAGGCGAAGTTATTTCTTTATTTGATATGTGATCTGTTAGAGATAAATATTTAACTGAAACACGTAACTGAAGAATGGTTAATATTTTGGTCCATGTTGACAGGCTATCGAGGAGAATAAGCTATTCATAATAGACTACCATGACATATATCTACCATTTCTTGACCGGATAAATGCACTTGATGAGCGTAAAGCATACGCAACACGGACCATCTTTTTCTTGACCCCATCAGGCACTCTTAAGCCCATTGCAATTGAGCTCAGCTTACCACGGGCTTTACCAGGTTCACAACCGAAGCGTGTTCTCACACCTCCGATAGATGCCACTAGCAACTGGACATGGCAGTTGGCTAAAGCGCATGTATGCTCTAACGATGCTGGGGTCCACCAGCTTTCACACCACTGGTACGCAGACGAAAAATGAGCTGGTTAATATGCTTACAAATTTATATTCTTTCATGATCGGCCCATTCATTAGCAAATGAGTCGGAAGTGCAACCTCTAACTGCATTTCTTGTATTGATCACATTGTAGGTTACGAACACATGCAGCCATGGAACCATTTATATTATCTGCACACAGGCAATTGAGTGCAATGCACCCGATATATAAGCTTTTGGACCCACACATGAGATACACTCTAGAGATTAACGCCATTGCCCGCCAGAATCTCCTCAATGCTGATGGTGTCATAGAGCAAGGCTTTACCCCTGGACGCTACTGCATGGAAATAAGTGCTGCTGCTTATAAGCATTGGCGCTTCGATTTAGAAGGCCTCCCTGCTGATCTCATTAGAAGGTATAATACTTGTGTAAAAATACTGTGTGCAGATACAAATCGCATTTTTATCTATTACGGGTCAAATAAATATATAGGATAAAAAGTGTTTGCAGGTCAACCGCATCCTTACAAAAATTAGTCATTTGACTCGTTGCTTAAGCTATCCGACCCACATATTTTGCCACCTATAATGCTGACCGTGTTTGGTCTCATGATGTTTACAGGGGTATGGCAGTTCCAGACCCGAGTCAAAGGCACGGACTAAAGCTTCTAATTGAAGACTACCCATATGCTTCTGATGGGCTTTTAATATGGGAAGCTATACAAGACTGGGTACGGACTTACGTAAACCGATACTACCCTGACCCGTCACTTGTTTGCAATGATAGAGAGCTTCAAGCTTGGTACGCGGAGGTGATCAATGTGGGCCATGCAGATTTGCGCTACGAGAATTGGTGGCCCACATTAGCCAATGCTGAAGACCTCACTGCCATCTTAACCACCATCATATGGCTCGCTTCAGCCCAACATGCAGCACTTAACTTTGGTCAATACCCGTACGGTGGCTACATACCAAACCGGCCTCCAAGAATGCGTCGCTTAATTCCTGACGAAAATGATCCCGAATACGCGAGCTTCCTTGAAGACCCCCAAAATTACTTCCTATTGGCATTGCCAAGTATGTTACAGTCGACAAAATATATGGCAGTGGTGGATACATTGTCCACTCATTCACCCGATGAGGAATATATTGGCGAAAGACAACAACGAGACACGTGGTCTGGTGATGCTGAAATGGTGGAAGCATTTTACGGGTTTGCATCAGAGATTCAGAGGATCGAGAAGGAGATTGAGAAACGAAACCGTGACATGAGTTTAAAGAATAGGTGTGGTGCAGGTGTTTTGCCATATGAACTTCTTGCGCCGAGTTCAGAACCAGGTGTAACATGCCGTGGGATTCCAAATAGTGTATCGATTTGAGGCACCTTCATGAATCCGCGCGTTATGGGTCCGGTCGTATGTAGCTTATTGTGTTATAAATCTGTTATTAATTGTAAACTAGCCTGTTGTATAAAACATAGGACAAACTCGAGCCCTACGTTGGTATAATAACCTACATAGGGACATATGAGTAGAGTCTCTACTCGGTTGACTGGCTCGGGTTTAACTTTGAAAGTCAAACTCGAGCCTTAGATTTCATAAATTGGATTAGATATTAAACCACTAATAAATCGTGTCTAAATATAGGCCTAAGGACCTACGTATGGACATATTCGAGCAGACTTTTGAGTCTGCTCGATTGATAAAAAGATTGTCCGGCTCGAGTTTGACTGTAAACGGTGTAACTCGGGCCTTGATCTTGATAGTGGGATTAGATATTTTGCCATTGAAAAAACGTGAAATGATTGATGGTATTGAGTTTTCAACTTTTGCTTTAATAATTGAAGGTCATTCATGGCACCAATTATGAAAAATGAGTTTGATTTTGACTATTCATCTTTTTGAGTTGATGGAAATTTCCCTACACTACATTCTAACATGATTTTAGAAAATGTTGCTAAACTGCATTTTTTAAAGATGTTTGATTGAGCTAAACACTAAAACACACAATTTATATATACTAGTAGTAATGTAGCATTTGTAAATGGTTTTACGTAAAATGATTAGTCAAATTCAATCAAAATAAAAGCTTGAAGAAGGATGATTATATACTCGATGTCAGTTTCATGGTAAGTAAGGCTAGTGGTAATAAGAGATCTCCACAACTAATATTATCATCGTCACGTCAGCGTTACACGTCAACTTCTCCTTCCACAATCAACGTCATCACCAAAATATATCCCGCTTAAACAAAAGTATACCCGAAAAAAACAAACGCGCGTCGTTGAGTCTTCCACCTAGGCACAAGACGCGTCACCATGGCCTTGTTACTGGTTGTCTAATAAACTTAGCGTAAATATCAACAACAATACCCAACCTTGCCAAAAGAAATGGCTAGTACCAAACTAGTGTGGAGGTTGTGATAATCCATGTTACATGCACTATATGATAATTTTGAAAAACTACACACTACAAGTTTGCTAGCTAAAAAGGTTAGATAATCCTTGTTCCATCCTATCGCCACCTATGACTATATGGCTATTGATATCAAAACTAGTGTGGAGGTTGTGATGATCCATGTACATGCATATGAAAATCATGAACCACTATATGCGGAAGCGCAGTCGATAAATTATTGTCGAAGATGCATATTTTGCTAATTTTTAAAAACTACACTACAAGTTTGCTGCCTAAAAGGGTCAGAAAATACCATGTTCCGTCTTATCGCCACCTATGAGTCTATGACCTATGACTATTGATATCTTACAAGATTTTTAAGTTCATGCAATAATGTAATTGGATAGTAAATCAATATTAGATCAACTTAAACATAGGTTATAACAACATATTGTTTAATGCTTCTACATGTGTACATCTTTATATTAGCCGATTATAGTTTTAGCCCAATTAGTATTATGTTTATTGTTATTGGATCGAGCCCATTAAGGGTTTTTGCTATATGTCGGTATATTTGATTATATATACCGAAGGTTTATGTTTAATGAGATCGATCAATGAGAAATTATCATGGAAGGCGAGGCTATAATGATCTGTATCGACACCAGTGACTGGATGGATAGCACCAAATCAGATAGTTTTAAGGAACAACTTGCTGCTATTGAACTTTATTGTACTAAAAAAATTGAGTCTCATCCGGAGACCGTCGTGGGCATCTCTGGAATGGGTGAAAGAAGTTTTACTCATCTTGTTAGACCTACCAGAGAACTTTGGCGAATCACGGGAGCCCTTTATGATGCAACAATAGGTGGTTATTTGCTGTTAGTAGAGGCGATTGCGGATGCTTATGATGTTTGGTTTGGCTGCTGGGACAAAGAACTAGGTGTACATCTGCCAAAAAGGATTGCTGTGTTTGCTGGAGGTCCTGTATATGACGAGAAGGATGACGTGCAGATGTTCGGAGAAGTGTTGAAAGAGAGGAATGTAGCTTGTGATGCTATCAGCTTTGGTGACCCGAAAAGAAATAAGCAGGAACTTTTTGACATCTTGGTTGCTGCTGCAGATAATAATGGCAACTGCAACGTTCTTCATGTTCCACCTGAATCTTCTGTCCGTGACGCCCTATTGAGGTCTCAAATTATCCAAAGCTGTTTAATACCATTTGCTAGGCTTTCAAAGCAGAATATTATTAACCCTCTATCGAGACCTCAACTCACCCGAAGCAGTTCAGCACCACTTGCTAGTACTTTATCCAGGTTTTAATTCACAAAGTCTTGTTTTAATTAATAGATTTAGTTGGCGTGTAGTACTTATCAAAGAGTTAAAGTTGTGGACTTGTGGTCCAGCCATTAAAGTTTCGAGCATGTAAGAGATAGCACTTGATCTTATTATCTTATTGACACATTTTTATTTTATGTTAGTTAAAGCTTTTGAGTTATTCTTTTCCGTATAGCCTTTCAAATTATCTGAACCGTCGCTCATTGGAGAAAATATATAGTTTTCAAAATCTAGCCGGGAGGTGAAGTAAGCCGAAGTTTCTTTTTTAAAACTATAGCAGCAGGTTGAATATGCTACCTCTAATAATAAGCTTAAATTAACAATAAACATAGCAACTTACAACAACTTTATAGAAGTTGAATGCTCTGCTGGTCAAGGCAAAGTGATATCGACACCAAAGATAGTGTTTGGCCAATGAGTCACATATAGAATTCTACAGTTGATGCTTGCTTCTACTTACCAAAACCAAATATTCAAGTCATAAATACATGTCCGCAAAAACGATAATTCTTGTATGTCGTGTGCTAACTATAGATTTCGGTTGCGAATGTAGGAAAGATGACTGCATAACAACAACATATTGCATCTGAAAAGTCTACTTCTAAAAAGGTTTACATATATATTATAAATCGTAAAGAATTTGGATCATACGACCCTAACCATGAGGCATGTAGAATGTTGTGACAATGGTACCAATATAAATGAGTAGCAGAAGACCAGACCCGTGCGTTGCACACGGGCTCTTCTAAGTGTTCATAGCGTAATGTTAACACTAATTTTCGTCATGTTTGAAACTCTCATTCTCATGTTTTGGTGATGGTCGGATTTTGTTGGTCAATGCCATATTTTCGTCACCTATAGCCTTGAAGACCAATAGTATTTAATCTTATAAGTCGAATAGTGTACATCTTGTTGTCCCATGGTACACCAACCATCACGCTTCTTATGTTAAGGAGGCAATCTCCCCTAAATAGCTATTCTTTAGCACTCCTCATTATGAAGATAGATGGTTGGACTGCTGCTTTTGGGCTGATATTATGGTTCTGCTCATGGTTTAGGCTTTATGGATTATGTAGGTTTTTTGTATTTTCTTAGTATGTGCAGTTTGTATTTTGAGTCTTAGACTTCTGGTTGGTCTCAGTATATATATGGTGATGCTTTGGTGTATACTGATTGGTCTCATCATACACTAATGATTTAGAGTATGTTAATTCTTCCAAATGGTTTGTGCTCTTATTATTTTTCTGCTTGTATGCTGAGCTTAGATCACTCGGTAAGGTGACTTTGTCACCTGCGTTAAGGCTTAACGCACCCCAAAATTTGACCACGTTACCTTACCGTGCATGAAAGGCAAACGCACGTTAACTTGGTGCGTTAAAGGCTTAACATGCGTTAAGCAGCACGTTTAAAAAAAAATTACACATTTGGCCCTTGTAATATTAGTTCCTTTTTTGAATACCAAAATGAAAAAAATTACAAATTCAACCCCTACCATTTAAAAATAAAATCACAACTTAAAATTCATTATCGAATTTCAAATACAATACACGAAAGTGAAAACATACGAAACGTAAAATAACGATACAATTTAAATAGACTTGTAATTATCGATGAGTGCTGACTTTTCTTCCCAAACTTGCAATACTTGTTCCCTGACCATTTTCAAGGCGACTTGAAGTTGCAAATCCGTTTCATCATTTCTTAAAAGGGTTTCTAGACCGACCCTGATTATTGGATGGTCTTGAGGCAGCTCACGTAACCTTTCGACCTCTGGAGCACGAGACTCCCTCTGTCGAATAGTACGAGCGATCTCACCAAACAACTTGTTAATCAACTTAAGTTCATTTTCTTGTTCAATGCGTAATCGGGTAAGGATTGTTCTTTGCACCTCATCTGGTTGGTTAGCCATAGTGTTTGTTGAAATTTAGTTTGAGTTGTTTGTTGATACAAAGTTGAGCAAAGATGGTATTTATACAGAAACTAACCGTTAGATAATTTTAATGGAGAAACTAGCCGTTAAGCTTTTTATTCAAACTTAAACTGACATCATACAAGACTATACGAAAATACTTAACATAAACCAACACACGATACAAGAATACAAAGCCATTAATCCCAATATCGGTTCCAGGTTCTGTTTCTTCTCAAAATCAACCAAACGTGAAAATATTTGAATGGTTGCCCAACATGGCGTTCTTTGTACACGTTCAATGCATCTTCAATACAAACATCTGGCTCACGTGTAGGCTGCAAATTCAAGTAAATGTCATGAAATTGTTGGCATTCAGAGTTCAACCGTGACCACTTACTCGTTATCTGATTTTTGGTACGAACAGGACCATCTGATTGTTCATTGAACCTTCGTGTTACGACTGTCCAAAAACGGCCTTCCATCGCATGGAATTCGTGAACATTTTGCCACATATCGGCTAGCAAGTTTTCTTCTTCAATAGACCAACGATTTGTCATTGTGAATTTCTTTAGAAAGTGAAGTGTGTGCAAAATTGTATGATAATGTATGATATATATAGGGGTGTATAAACGTTTAAAATTCAAATTTAAATTAAGAGCGGGATAAATTCAAATTGCATATCCAAATTCAGAGTGGGATAAACGTTTAAATTTTGAAATTTGAAATGAATAGGCGGGATATATTAAACGTTTAAATTTCAAATTCAAATTCAAACAAAAAAAACGTGTGCAATAAACATTAAATATTCAAACCGTACAGAACCTGAGCGGGATAAACTCAAAATTTAAATTCAAACAAAAAGGCGGTTAACGTTTAAATTTCAAATCATACAAACGGCCCTATAAATAGCCATTCTCACATACTCACGAAACACACACAAATCACACACACAAATCATACAAATTCTCTCAAATGTCTAACAACAATTCATCAGATAACTCGTCAGTATACAACACCCCCCAGAAGAACTTTTCCCCGTATTCCCAAACTACAATCATCAATCCAACAATACACCGCCAGATTTGTTTCCGGTTTTCCAGTATGACAACCCACCACCAAACACGCCACCGGAAGTTCTGTTTCCACCTCTAAACACTCCACCGGCACCCCACTACAATCCACCGGCACCCTATCCACCACAAAACCAACCACGTCCATTGTTCGATGAAGAACTGTTTGCACAGGATATGCAAGAATTGTTAAGGGTTCAAGCAGAGGAAGAGGAAGAAGCACGAGCTCGTGAGGAGTACTTACGAGAAAAACAGGCTCGGAGAAACGCTCGTTGTGCATGGCGAATCCAACATGGATTGCCCCGTGTGTCAACAAGTGACGACGATTCGAGTGCTTCGAGTGACGAGGGCTGGGTCTCGGATGATTCGTTTTACTGAATCGTAGTTTTATTATCATTGTCGTATCGTTGTTTAGGGCTTTTAATTTTCGTTTCGTTGTTTGATGTTTTAATTAATTAATGGTAGTTTTAGTTAAGATGTTTTATGTTTAATAATTGTAGTTTAATTAAGATGTTTTATGTTTAATTGTCGTAGTTTAATTAAGATGTTTTATGTAATTTGTGTTTTATAAATTTTTATGTTTTATTTAAATGAAGTATTTGTTAAAAATCGGGGTTGAAATTGAAAATATTTGGGGTGAAGGTGAATTAAGGTGAGTTATAGGTGAGTTATGTTGCCGGGGTGGAAAGTCAAGAGGTAAGGTTAAACAGAAAAAGCTGATGTGGCGCTGATGTGACAGTGCGTTAAGTTTTAACACACCGTCACCTTACCACATGCTCTTATGGAGTGTCCAATGTATTTTGTGCCTTAGTGATGATCTAAGAATGTGTCCTAGCTTTACTTATCACTTTGGCTAACTGTTTTGTATCTTTGCCTCTTTTCTTAATAAATTTACCTTTAAAAAAAAATAATAGGTTAAAAACTTTTTATAAAATCAACATTTTTCCCCCTAATTTAAAAAATTATTTAAATGGCCGTTCAATTATGTTAACGTGATAATTATCGAGTTTAGGCTCCGTTGTTTTGATAGTTTTTAGTACTTTTAATACATTTGTTGTATCTATAACAACATTTATTACATTACGATTTTCATGTTCGAGAGCCACACTTTATAAATGTAGCACAAGGGCCTCAAAATCTACACAAACAAGCGAAAAACGCTATAAGGGATCTACCTTGTTTATTGAGCAGGGCCCCGAAATCGACGAGATGGCCCGGACTATCGCAATTGCAACAATTTGCGGCTAATTAATAAGTCTGGTCGCTATGCACAACTACTCGCTTAATGTTTGTAAATGTGAAAAAAAAACGTACTTTTTAAGAAACATGAAGAACTTAATATGAGAAAATAACACCTTTGTGTTATGAATACAAGATTGAGGGAATGAAAAGTATTCATCAATTGATCTATATTGTCAAAGATACATGAGGTATATATAATATAAACAGTAGGGTAAAAACCCTAATAGCTAACTGGGCCATGGGCCTCTATATGGACATCCACTAATAATTATCCATAACACTCCCTCTTGGATGTCCATATTGTTAATACGCTTTGGAAATGCTGCCTCATTAAAAACCTTGTCAAGAAAACCCAGTGGGACAAAACCATGACTAAGGACAAAAAGAGTGCAGCTCGTATTGTCTCCCTCTGATGACTATATCACTTGATATCTTGTAAATAGGTCCACGAAATAATCACTTGAACGAGAAGTGCCTTGTCGCCTTTGATGTAGCATTTCTTGAATATCAATACTTGGTATCTCCTTTCCAAAATTTATGTATGGTTTAATGAAGTCTTCACGATTGTTTGCTCTATCGAATGCCAGGAAAAATAGCAGCCACTTGTAAAAATATATCCATTTTGAGATCGATCATGGTAAGTTAAACATATATCCTGCATCTGCAAAACTGACTAAACTTGTATTTGATGGGTTAGTGAAATATAAACCCATATCCTTTGTACCTTGAAGATACCTAAATGTTTGTTTTACTCCATTTGAGGAATATGCCTCGTTAAAACCTTACTAGATAAAACCCAGTGGGACAAAAATCTAGTGAAGGAAAAAGAGTACATAACTTCTTTATACGCTCGGGAATGTTGCCTCATTAAAAACCTTGCCGGAAAACCCTGTGGGGACAAAACCATGGTCAAGGGAAAAAGAGTGCAACGCGTATCTTCTCTCCCCTGATGATCACATCACTTAATCTCATTGAGTCAGTGAAATGCACATTGAAGTGTCATGATAGAATCACGTGAATAAATTCTCTACATGTTATTTTCATATCCATTAACATACGTCATACATCTCATTCAAGTACATCATCGTACTTCACAAGTTATTCATTGCAAACACAGTTAATTCAAATGATATATTATATCATGTATGACCATTAGCGAGAATCATAAATATTTCATACACATTTTAGTATGACACTTTAAATCGATATTGTGATCATCATCTTTATAAATCAATGGGTCTTTCTTCATCATATGACCTCATAAACATGAGCATCATTTATCTATATAAAGATATGTAGTATCCTTCGTTAGCTTTCATGATGCATAATGATTACATCTTTAAGATGTTCAATACATAACCTAAGACAAGCTCTGTCTTTTTGTTTCAAATTCAACTTCTATGCATTCAATCACCTTTATAATCATAAAATCAAATTGTATGAAACTTAAAACATATTCACATCTAGATCTCTTTATAAAGTTTCATAGGAAAGCAAAATTCTTTATTTGGCACATTTACTAACACTAAGACGATTATAATATATATGCCAAACACATGATTATTTCAATACAATCAAGTAGTGTTCTTGAGAACTTCTCTTATATGCTTTAAGCATTAAAAATCACTAGCATGCTTCATGCATTTTATATCCTATAATAAAATCTCGTACGAGCTCTATTCATTTATCATTTAGACGCATATCAATTACTTATTATATTGCCAGACTTACTAAATACATTATTGGATCCACCACATGTGAACATACAATGTATGTGCATTATCATTTACAAGTCTTTGAGAAAATGTATTTGTGCCATCACTTGTACCTTATGCATAATTTAATTTAATTTTCTCATAAAAATCTCAAATAAAACTAATTACATATAATAGTTAACAAATACATCAATAATTAATTGTATTGTTTTAACATGTTAACAATAAATAGCTAGAGTTCATATATAATAATTTAACGTACAAATATGCATGCAAAACACATACGGGAAGGTGATCGATGCTCAATAGCCATCATATATAGTGTACGTTACTAGCAAAGAAACAGGCCCAACAATTTTTACAACTTACAAATCTAGTAGTCACATGCACAAATTAGTAAATCAAGCAAAATAACATTATTATCATCATTCAAACGATAGTTAGAGATGACCACCAACAAATATTGTTTATCTAAACGATACTATAATAAACTAGATATATAGTAATTCAACCTTCTAATTACCGACCTTAAAAGCATTCTATTAATATTGTTAAAATCTTATAAGAAATTAAATTGGATACTACTATTAATAAATAGCAAAAATAAACGAAGATTTGGGGGTATGTGTAAATGTGACTACACTTGTGCTATCAATTTTCTTTTATTTTCTTTTAGCTTTACTAATAAAACCTAATAGTGGATAAAGCTTTGTTTAATCTTACTAATAATAAGAACTTATATGTGCGTTGGATTTAGGAAACAGTACAACATTATTTATATATACCTACAAAGTGAGACAAATAATTTAACGCATAATATGTTTCTGATGATAATTGATGATCGACGGTTGGTTTTGACATCATAGACATCCAGACTTTTAAAAACATAATGCAAATTCTCGTATATCAAAATCAGTATCAATTTATCATGATATACATGATGTTTTGTTACAAAGTGCAGATGTATGTACGTCTTAAAAGTAAACCCACCAAAATATTAGATGCTGATATGCAATTCGTTTACCCCTATTGATCCGTATAATTTTTTTTCTAAAACATTGACATAGTGCAATTGTTATATATATTATGAAAAGAAAAATTACCTCCATAAATTGGTACGCCACGACATTTGTTTAGAGAATCCAATTGACATATTAACTCTATAGAGCGTGCTGATAACGTGTTATGAATACAAGATTGAGGGAATGAAAAGTATTCATCAATTGATCTATATTGTCAAAGATACATGAGGTATATATAATATAAACAGTAGGGTAAAAACCCTAATAGCTAACTGGGCCATGGGCCTCTATATGGACATCCACTAATAATTATCCATAACACTTTGTTACTTCTCACTTTCTCAGCCATTTTAATAACAAAATATTATAAACATTAACTTTTGGATAAAATATTAGTAACAAGTAAAAATTGAATATTCTTTCGTGGGCTTTAGGCCCAACAAACACTCTTGTCATGCTACGTAAAACCTACATTTAACAGCGATTCTCTTGAGGGTTTTGATGGAATCAATAACCGGAAGTATGTCTGCGTCGAATTTTATACCTGAGGACGTATTAATCGAAATCTTACTTCGACTACCTTTAATCTCACTTTATCTTTTCAAATCCGTATGCAAACACTGGTTATCTCTCATAACATCTCCAAGTTTCACTCTACGTCTTCGGAACCAACAATTGCCTATAATCGCTCCTGTTTGCGGTTTGTTTCTCCAACAACCTGATTCTTCTGCTTTCGTGCCGTTAGATGTCAGAATCACAGCATGTCCATTTGGCTCCATGATCACTCAAGCAGGTAGTCGTTTTTCGGTTTTGCACTCGTGCAATGGTTTGCTTTTATGCAAAAATATTCACACGTTGATGGAATATTTAGTATATAATCCGTTTACTAATATGTCTAAATCGATTCGACTTCCACCAAACCTCCTGCATTATACTCGTAACATTGACAATGTAGCGAAACTGGCTTTTGACCCAACCAAATCATCTCACTACAAATTAGTCGTTTGTGTTAAATACACCAATGGTAATTTATGTCAAATACTGACTTACTCTTCCGATACAGGCAAGTGGAGTATAAGTGATCACCAATTTAAGGCTCATAGTTTTAGTTGTTTTGAAACGGGAGTATATTGGAATAATGCCATTCATTGGATTGGTTGGGACGGTTTGTATTCGGTGTTAGGTATTGAACCCGGCCGCGAATGGATAACTAAAAAATCTGTGTCTAATGCACACACGGTGTTTGAGTCTCGTGGTTGCCTGCTTCTTCTTGTGTGGAACAGCCAGGCTAATTACCATGTTCTCGAGAGAAACAAGTATTCTGAATGGTCAATGAAGTACAGTGTTTATCTTGATGACATTGCTCCCTGCGCGCGGATGCTAAGTTTTCAGTGTGTTGTTTTTGGAGAAACGGAAGAGGATTCGTTTATGGTGGTGGAGTTAAATGGAAATGTTTTTCAATACAAATTCTTGTCAAAGACTGTTTCTACTCTTTGTAATTCTGTGTCGTCTAGTTCTCTTATAAGCTCTCCGTTCATTCCATCATTAGCTAGTGTGTGATTTTGCTCATCTTTGTAATAGGTGTGATTTCGGTATCTTATACGTAGTATCTAGTCTAGTGGCAACATTACTTATATGCTTAAATTCCTTCGTTTGTTAAATGACAGTGTTGATATCAACCTTGCTTGCTTAGTTTCATCAATTTTATTGGTATGATTGCGTGAAACCCAAATTTCTTGCGTATATTAGTTTCGTTAGGTTTTCATAAGCGCGTATAGTAGCTTTATGCTCTACATTTACTGAGCTTGTAATGGCTGTTTTGTCACAAACTGCTAAAGCATTCTTCAAATTACTTGATTTGTCAATTCTAGAATTAATATTAACTTTGCGTCACTTGTTCCTGTGTTAAAGAATATTGTTTGTGCCGATGGTGACAGAGTAACTTCATCTGGAAACTAATAAATGTAACTTCCTTGCAACGCAAAAATGCCTCAATTAATATGCTCTATTCAATATGGATCGAAAGTTGGTGTCATCAGGTTTCTTTCCTTTGGTGGGTGTGATTCTCTAAACCCTGGTTTGCATGTTAAGCTCATAAGTCATATGCCTCCTGTTTAAGCTGCTTGATGTGAGTTACATGATGTTTAGGGTCTTATGTTAGATAGTTGTCCACAGTTATCTATGTATATGGGTTGGTGACCGTGTGTGCGTAGTATTTGGAGTAAATTTTTCAAACTATCTCGGACCAGCTAATAAGTATTAGATTAAGAGAAATGTAAAATAACGGTCATAAGCTATTATTAGCACATTAGGCCCGTTTTTTCTTTCTACCATCATACGTTTACATTTTGTGGCTAGGTTATAGATTCCATTAGTTTACTGTGTGGAAATCTTAGACTCCTTGTTTGTTTTTCTTCACCTCCACCAAGTAGTTAAATGGCACCAAAAGTGACCCTTTTTTATCAATACATGAATAGTATCAGATGTACATACAGTGGATACTTTCTTCAACCATGGTTATATCATATTTTACTTGGGTGATACCTTAAACTTTTGGCTATCTTAACGGTCCACAAGTGAGTCAATTTGACACTGAAATATACGGTCCACAAGAGTCCGCCCTCGAAGAACACATTTTGGGCTATCTTAACGACATGACAGTAANGTCAAAAACAGAGAAAACATCAATATCCACCCTATCAATGATGTCTTCAGCACTACCCATGTAATCCCTATCAGGGAAACGCACAAATGCACCTCCGTGGTGTATCCGTATGGTGAATAAATTCCGATCAAATTCTGTAACATAAACCCTAATTAGTTAGTACATAAACATATATAAACACAAGCTAAGAGCAAAATAATCTCAAACCAACTGCATTTCAACTCATTACCATATTCCTTCTCACATTCCTTCTCCAACTGTTCTGCAGGAACCTTGTCTCCTCTTTTGCGCATCTTCCATGTTGGTGCGGACATTGTTAGAGACGCCATTCTTGGTAGAGTTGTGGGACGATTTTCGAGACTTCTGTGATTTTTGTTGATGTGATTGGGCGGGAAAGTTTTTTGCAGAGAGTTGTTGGAAAATGAGATTTTCAGTAAAAGTGTATAGAAGAATCCTTTATAGCAAGCTTTTAGGGACGAAATACGCAAGCGAGCAACATTTTTGGAAAGGGTCATGTGTGAAATGACGAAAGTACCCATACGTGCCACGTCAGTTACGGAAAGGTTCTAACGTCCGTTTGTCAAAAGGACCAACCGCGCGATTATTGAAGAGTTCAAGGACGAAAATGCAAAAGATAAAAAAGAAAAAGGACGAAACGCGCAAAATCATGCAACTTTAAGGACGAACGGTGCAATTTTGTCGATAAATAAATAAATAAAATGGAAGAGCTAGGAGATTGAACTCACGACCTCTTGGAAGTAACTGAACGTGTTGACCAATCTTCCTAGCCCACCCCTTGTTTAAAATTGCCATATCATTTGACTATATTATTGTTTAGTAGTTAGTTTTTACCTATTTTAGTAACATATCATATGTTCTAGCATATTCATTACTCTCACATTTAAATTTTCACATCATGTATCATATGATAATGATAATGATAATGATAGTAGATTAGACCATAAACTGAAGGCATAGCGCGCCAACCAAAATGCCACACAGACAGACACGCATTGGGATTCTCGGAGACCATACGTTTCATTACATCTTAGATATTTAGAATATCAAGTCGAATTCGTCAAGTGTGAGGCAGAGATGCAAAACTGATACGCTACATCGATGACTCAAGGCGAGCACATATATATAACAGAGATTGGTAACGTAAGGGGTCCGAGTCGATCATGATCTAGAGCACGTGTAACTTGACAAATTAAGCAAGTTTGAAGTGGTCCAGGGCGTAGCTTAATGGCAAGTTGATACGGTTCGGGTCGCCAATGAAGAAGTCCAAACCCGCCTGACCCGTACAAAGAGGAGGCCTGCACGTTATGAGGAATGAAGACCAAGTCATAGAACCTGTTGAAGCCTTCTGCAACCATTTGAATTAGTATTATCATGCATGCATAATGTTAGGAATAATAAGTGGTCCACCACTCTTTTTTTAAGCATCCACGTTTCCCATTTTTATCAGTAGTTAGTCAAGTTTGTTCCTAAGTTTCAGTAAGTAGTCATGCATTGTTTTCACTATAAATTTGTAACGTTTTAGCATGAATGGATATCAGAAAATTGCCCCAAAGTCTCTTGTTTTTCCTTTCTCTTTTTCTTGGAGAGTTGCTAACTAAAATAGCTACATATCAATTGGTGCTTTCATCGATCTTCCATCATGCCTCCCAAACGTGACCCACCACCCCTTGAAGAAGCATTGGCTTCCATCACAGAAGCTCTAACCAACCTCAACACCACATTCACTGCAACTCAAGAAGCCATGAGGCAACAGTTGGCTCAGCACTTGGAACACACCACCACACTCATGACCGTTAATACCACTAAACCCGAAACCATCATAAACACCAAGACACCACCAACCCACGGCCTCGACATCCGCCCCCCCCAAGCTCACCCTTCCCACCTTCGATGGCTCTAACCCCCTTGATTGGTTATTCCAAGCCGATCAATATTTTACCTTCTACAACATTGAACCACCACGTCGCCTAGCCATGATTGCATTCCACCTTTCTGGTGATGCACTCAGCTGGTACAAATATTTGTTCAACAACCGCCTCCTTACAACGTGGGAAGCCTTCACCCGTGACTTAGAAACACGATTTGGACCCTCCTCCTACGACAACCATCAAGCAGCTCTATTTAAACTCCGTCAAACCACAACCGTATCCGCATACCAAACGGAGTTCGAAAGATTAAGTAATTGTGTCATTGGTCTTCCTCCAGAGGCCTTGCTCAATTGTTTTATCTCAGGACTTCGCCTGGACATTCAACAAGAATTAGCCATCTTACGCCCTTACACAATAACCCAAGCCATCGGCCTCGCAAAACTCATCGAAGATAAAACAAATGAACAAAAGTTTCGCCCTCGCTACAATAACCAGAACCAAAACCGTACACCACCATTATCGTTAACACCTACACCTATCCCATCCCCCACCCCATCAGCCTCTACCACCACCAAACCACCACTCATTACAACACCACCAAAACAGCCCCTGCCTTATACCCGCCTCTCTGCTGATGCGCTTCAACAACGACGGGCCGCGGGATTATGTTTCCGTTGTCCTGAGAGATACCATCCAGGCCACAAATGCAACCCCCCACAATTTTTGCTTATTGTGGATAATGATGACAGCCTTGAAAACCCTATCCTTGAGCACACCACCCCCACTTTAACCGACCACGAACACTCAACATCCACCCACCTGATGTTTGCAGATCACAACCCAAACAATACCATAACCGGACCTCAATACCTATCCCTATCACCGGCTGCTTTCCTTGGCTTGGCATCCCCTAAAGCACTCCGCATCACAGCTTACATAATGGGACACCCTGTAACGGTTCTTGTTGATTCGGGCAGCACACATAACATCATCCAACCACACATTGCATCCTTCCTAAAACTACCAATAACACCTATTCCATCATTTCCTGTCATGGTCGGTAACGGAAATCACATTGATTGTGAAGGGTTTTGTCAAAGTGTCGTTCTTAACATCTAAAACACATCATTCACCATTCCTTTTTTTGTTCTCCCAATCGAAGGCGCGAACGTTGTTCTCGGTATGTCGTGGCTAGGATCGTTGGGACCCATCCTCGCGGATTTTTCCGTTCCAAAAATATCCTTCCAATCAAATGGCTCAACCATTACCCTTATTGGCGAACCCCTTTCCACACCGGCCTCCCCTAGCACCATTCAACATCTCATGCAAAAACAAGCTGTAGCTTCCCTGCACACTCTCATATTCCAATATGAAAACCCACCACAACTACAAACCCCTACTCCACATGAGGATCCCCACATACAAAACATACTCACCGATTACTCGCACATATTCGAATCACCCACATCCCTACCTCCTCCACGTCTCCATGATCACCATATACCACTTAAACCCAACACACCACCAGTTAACGTTAAACCATACCGTTACCCTCGTTACCAAAAGCAAATAATGACGGATCTTATTACGGATATGCTGAAAGACGGTCTCATTAAACCGAGCCATAGCCCTTATTCATCACCCGTTTTGTTAGTTCGTAAGAAAGATGGTACATGGAGGTTTTGCGTCGACTATCGTGCCCTCAATGCTATCACCATTCGAGATCGATTTCCGATACCTACGGTTGATGAACTTCTTGATGAGCTTCATGGTGCTCAAATATTTTCCAAGATCGACCTTCGAGCAGGTTATCATCAAATCCGCTTGGCGGATGCGGATACCCATAAAACAGCTTTTCGAACCGTGGATGGCCATTTTGAGTTCCTTGTCATGCCCTTCGGACTGTCTAACGCACCATCCACATTCCAAGCGGCCATGAATGACATTTTTCGTGACATGTTACGAAAGTTTGTGTTAGTGTTTTTCGATGACATACTCATCTATAGTCCATCTCGTGCACTACATTATCAACATCTTCGCCATGTGTTCGATACTCTCGCCCAACATGGTTACTACGCCAAGCGTTCAAAGTGTACATTTGGGGTTACAGAGGTGCATTATTTAGGACATGTTATTTCACAATCTGGAGTTGAAACCGATTCTGAGAAGATTAAGGCGATTCATGATTGGCCCACACCTTCTACAGTAACGGGCTTACGTGGGTTTTTAGGTTTGACCGGTTACTATAGACGTTTTGTTAGCAATTATGCTCACATCGCGTCACCTCTTACCGATCTTCTTCAAAAGTCAAAGTTCGAATGGAACGATGAGGCTCAGGAAGCCTTTGACACCCTTAAAAGGGCCATGTCTACACTTCCTGTTCTTGCTTTACCGGATTTTTCTCTCGTCTTTGACGTGACAACTGATGCTTCGGGGACCGGCATCGGTGCGGTGTTATCTCAGCTGGATAAACCCATTGCCTTTTTCAGTAAGAAATTGTCCGCTCGTATGCAGTCTTCGTCCACCTATATCCGTGAGCTTTTTGCCATTACAGAAGCCGTCAAAAAGTGGCGCCACTATTTATTAGGTCGTAAATTTCGCGTCTTTACGGATCAGAGGAGTCTTAAACATTTGCTAACACAGGTGGTACAATCTCCAGAACAATACAAGTGGGCTAGTAAGTTACTAGGCTACGACTTTGAAGTGCATTACAAGCCCGGAAAAGAAAACCGTGTAGCAGATGCCTTAAGCCGCATAGAAGACTCACAGCTACTGTCATTGTCAACTCCAGTCTTTCCATGGCTTCAAGAACTACGTGAGTACTACTCCAACACCCAAGAAGGTCGTGAATTTTTCTCTCGGGTCGCTCAACATGTTGACGCTCTTCCTGGTCACCGCATACATGACGGGTTAGTCTACATTTTTGATCGCCTTTTTATACCTGACCTCCCCTCCCTACTGACTTAAGCTTTTAAAGGAATTTCATTCTTCCACAATTGGTGGGCATTCTGGCATTACAGCAACCATCAAACGCATTAGTGGATCGTTTTCGTGGCCTGGTTTGCGTATGGATGTAACCCGTTTCATTCGTGAGTGTACCATATGCCAACAAACAAAATATTCTAGACAAAAGCCATATGGACTATTACAAGCATTACCAATTCCAAACCAAGTCTGGGAAGAAATCTCAATGGATTTCATCACAAATTTACCCATTTCAAATGGAAAATCAGCTATTTGGGTTATAGTTGATCGGCTCACCAAATTTGCACACTTCCTAGCCTTACCACCCCACTATACCGCAGCCTCACTTGCTACATTGTTTCTCAATCACATCTATCGTTTGCACGGGCTACCAAAATCTATATTGTCTGATCGAGATCCAATATTTCTTAGTCGGTTTTGGAAAGAGTTGTTCGGTAAGATCGGCACCAAACTACTACATTCAAGTGCATACCATCCACAAACGGATGGACAAACGGAGGTTGTTAATCGTTGTTTGGAGTCATATTTGCGTTGTTTTGCATGTGACGAACCTCGAAACTGGAACAAGTATCTTTATTTAGCCGAGATTTGGTACAACACAAGCTATCACAGTGCTATCGAAATGACCCCCTTTCAGGCTCTTTATGGACGACCACCTCCATCACTTCCTCATTATACATTGGGTAGCTCGCAAGTGGCCTCTATTGATGCCACACTGGTGGAACATGATCGTGTCATTTCTCTTCTTAAGGACACCTTGACTAAAACTCGCCAACGCATGACCGACCAAGCAAACAAACATCGAGTTGACAAAGATTTTGAAGTGGGCGAATTGGTTTATCTACGTTTACGGGTTTATCGTCAAACATCAGTTGCTAGAAGGGATGTTCATAAACTCAGTAGGCGTTTTTTTGGACCTTTCAAGGTACTCGAGAAAATCGGGAAGGTAGCCTATCGACTCGACCTTCCACCTGGGTCTCGTATTCATCCAGTTTTTCATGTGTCACTACTCCGTCCAAGCCAAGGTGATCCTAATCCCTCTGCCTTACCTTTACCTGACAAGTTCATAGATGACATACCAGTCTTGCAACCAGAAGAGATACTTGATCAACGGACCGTTCACAAAAATGGAATAACCAACCATCAGGTCCTTGTTAAATGGAAGGGACATGACTTGTCAGAATCAACTTGGGAAACTGCTGAGGAGATAGCGATACGTTCCGAGATGTCGGACCTTGAGGACAAGGTCCATGTCGAAGAAGGGGATATTGATACGGTTCGGGTCGCCAATGAAGAAGTCCAAACCCGCCGACCAGCTACAAAGAGGAGGCTGCACGTTATGAGAAAGAAGACCAAGTCATAGAACCTGTTGAAGCCTTCTGCAACCATTTGAATTAGTATTATCATGCATGCATAATGTTAGGAATAATAAGTGGTCCACCACTCTTTTTTTAGCATCCACGTTCCCATTTTTATCAGTAGTTTAGTCAATTTGTTCCTAAGTTTCCAGGTAAGTAGTCATGCATTGTTTTCACTATAAATTGTAACGTTTTAGCATGAATGGATATCAGAAAATTGCCCCAAAGTCCTTGTTTTTCCTTTCTCTATTCTTGGAGAGTTGCAAACTAAAATAGCTACATATCACAAGTTCTGGTAAGGAGTGAAAATCCGAGTAAAACTATTTTTCATGATGCCCTTTAATACAATTAATGTATCACTATGTCATGGGATGTTTTGGAGAGCATGCACATATTATTCTAAGTTCTAAAAAACTAAGATTACAAAAGTGCAACGACTATTTAAACCATTTCGGTTCGGATGTTTAAGAACATTATTACATATGCTTTGCCTCATTAGAGAAAATTACTTGACCACCAATTTTCAGGCGATTTAGTCGAAGCAAAACCAACAATTCTACACCATAAACTAAAGCAAAGTACGACTATTGATACATCAGATACATAACACTTCTACATTGGCATGAACTATCTTTATTAAATAAAAAGCTACAAACAAACAACAATTAGCAAATGAAAAGGAATTGTACAACTCGAATAGTCGAATGCATAAAGTACAAGTCATAATAGTTAATGGTCTCTCCCGTCTAAATCTTTAGATCAGGTTATGTAAAATAAGATAGCTTTTGAAGAACGTTTGTTACTAAGATTGAGTTTGTGTTTTGAAGAACATTTGTTACTAAACTTGAGTCTCTTAAAGCAAACAGGTTGAATGTGGTTAGGATACGGTTTAGGATTTAGTGAGCGATATCTAGCTATTAAGTATATGTAAAAACACAATGAAAACAGGTCATATAGATTAGTTGGGGTACTTAAGGCTTAGATCATAAGTAGATATTACCCATACCGTCGAATTAGATAGTTATAGAATAAAGTGTGTAGGGACTAACGAACCGTATTAGACTTGCACAACACAAGACCCACTAAGGCACTACTAGTTAGACATTGCACTTGCGGATCATGTCGTTGATAGGTTAGAGGAATAGCTAGGCAAGTACATCTATCTTATTGATTTAATCTCAGTTTTAATTTACTTGTTATTTAATTTCCCGTCATTTTTGTTATTTACAATTTTAATAATTGTCAGGATTCAAAACTCAAGTAGTCATCTTTTATAAATTTGCTTTTTAAACATTTAATTTCACTCACTCAAGCAAACAATCCGGTCTTATCGAGTCTATGCTATACGCGATCGGGTACACTGCCTGAGAGTGTTGGTATTACTTGTAGATTCGGTTTTATAAATTTAAGATGATATAATACACATCAAGTTTTTTGCACCGCTGCCGAAGAACGGTCTGTTGAAATTTATGTGTTTTCTTATTATACGTTACTTCAAGGTTCCAAGCAACAAAGCAAGGAGTCCAGGCTTGACATTCGGAGGGTCCGGAGCCCTAGACTAATTGGCAGGAATTTGCTTAGTTTTTTCTTTGAAAGTAAGAGAAAAAGAATACGATCATTAAGGGACAAAAGAATATGGTTTATTAGCCCAAAAATGATGAATAATATGTTTGATCAGTTTTGTTTAAAAAAAAAAAAAAAAAAAAAAAAAAAAAAAAAAAAAGGCGCAAATAGGATTTTGAACTCACGATCTCTTGGTGATAAGCGAACGTGTTGGCCAATATCCCTATGCCACCCCTTGTATAAATTGTCCTATCATTTGACTTATTTTAGTAGTTGCTTACCTATTTTAGTAACATATCATATGTTTTAGTATATTTCATTACTTTCACATTTAACTTTTCACATCATGTGTTATATGACAATGATAATGATAGTAGATCATAACATAAACTGAAGGTATACTATGCAATCAAAATGTCACACAGATAGACGCACATTGGGATTCTCGGAGACATTTTAGAATGTCAAGTTGAATTTGTCAAGTGTTAGGCAGAGATGCAAAACCGATACGCTACATCGACAACCTCAAGGCAAGTATTGTAGCTATATAACAGAGATTGGTAATGTAAGGGGTTCGACTGGAGCATGATCTCTAGCACGTGTAACTTGGCAAATTCTGCAAGTTTGAAGTGGTCCAGGGTGCAGCTTAATGGCAAGTTCGGGTAAGGAGTGGAAATCCGAGTAAAACTATTTTTCATGATGCCTAACATTTGTAATCTTAGTCATGGGATGTTTTGGAGAGCATGAACATATTTTGTAAGTTCTAAATAACTAAGATTTACAAATGTTAATTTGATAAAAGTGATACAACACTACATGTTTCTTTAGATTAACTTCATAACCTCAAGCATTTTACTAAACTTTCAGCAACGTTCAACTAGTTAATCCATTTTGTTTCTTGTTTGAGAACATTATTTCACAAGCTTGGCTCATTAGAGAGAAATTACTTAACCACTGGTTTTCAGGCGACTTAGTCGAAGCTAAACCAACAATTCTACACCATAAACTAAAGCGAAGTACAACTACTGATACATCAGATACATAACACTTCTACAATGGCATGAACTATCTCTATAAATAAAAAGCTACAAACAAACAACAATTAGCAAATGGAAAGAAATTTTACAACCCAAAAAGTTGAATACATAAAGAACAAGTCATAATAGTTAATGGTCTCTCCGTCTTTGGATCAGGTTTTGTAAAATAAGATAGCTTTTGAAGAACGTTTGTTACTAAGCTTGAGTTTCTGAAAGCATGATTTTTGAAGAACGTTTGTTACTAAACTTGAGTCTCTGAAAGCAAACAGCTTGAATCTGGTGCGAATTTATGAGGCTATCATGTTGAACTGAAACCTCGAAAGCTGCTGAGGTATAGTTGAAATGACTGGTCCATATCTCTGCACATAAAAAACATGATATGTAAAGGCAGAAGTAATCCACATATCTCAGATAAGGATCACTTAAACATTGCTTTTCGCAATTTATAGACGCTACATGTTTCTTTATTTCATCTTTTGAAGGGCACACTACACTTTCAAAGGATAAATCAATTTGGACTTTTTAGTGTCAAAAGTCAAAACACAATATGAACACCATCCAATAACAATTGTAAGCACCGAGCCACCAATAGGTTCAGGGTTCTATTAATATCAATGTAAGTTAAACGTTATGGCTTTTGACTTTCAATAGTCAAGTACACAATTAATTTGAGAAAGAGAAAATAAGTAAAGAAGATACACTATTCGGCACCAACTTTATGATTTCAATTTCTCAAATTAGTATAATTTTTTCAATGTAAGTTAATACATGAGCACAGTAGTAACATAGACACTCAAGAAACCATGTTTTGCTACTAAAAGTTTCGTATCCACTACAAAAGAATATTTTTAAGCGTATAAAGAGTTCCGAAAATGTTCTGACTTTTCAAAGGTCTTAACAAACCTTCTATGAGAGACTAAACAGGAAACCATGTGGACACAAATAAATTAACATCAGCTTATGACTATGCGCAAACAAAATATTCGGAATACTTTTTATAAGCAAATCTTGCAAATTTTACGGACAACTTACATACTTTGCAATCTTCAATGGGCCAAGGGAGTAACATATCCAGTAATTTAGTTTTCAAACGAAACATTAAGATGTCACAAAAAAGACGTAAAAACATCATACATGAAAATAAGGATATATGAACATGACATACCTGAACATTATCATAAAGCTCAAACAATGGAACAGCAAGGAGTTTCAGATTTTTGGGCACCGCAAAGTACTCTCTTTCTGACAGGTGTACAACATAAAGCTTCTTGCATTCCTGAATTGCAAATGAATACATTGAGGTGAGGCATTTGAAATGTATATTGTAAAGAAAAAATCTAACTAGACAAAAAACCTGATGTAACAGCAAATTTTATTTTATTTTATTATTATTTTTTTATTATTATATATATATATATTTTTTAGAACGGCAACTAATTATCACACAATATATAACATTATAACCACAAACTATCTCACACAACAAGGGGTACAACCATTTGGTTGGGGAGCTTCTCACACAACAAGGGGTACCATTGGGACACAAGCCCTTTGGTAACAGCAAAAAAAAGTTATCGGTAGCTGATGAACAAAAGACCCTTACCTTGGGTTTCGAGATGTGTGGAGGGCAATACGGGTACATAATTGTTTCAAAGTTTGGCCTCCACCATACAGCCACACACTCGCCAATCTGCAAAAAGCATGTACTGTAAATAGTATGCCTAATTAAATTGTAAGAGGCAGCAGGCATCCAACTACATAACTTCATATCCAAGACAAGCATTTAATCTTATTTCATAAGCTTTAACCCACCCTTCCTCCCAAAAAAAGCACAATCGAATGGACACATAGGCTAAGCGAAATGTTTGATATCGACACCATCCGTCATAACAGATACAACGATTTAGGATTTCATAAACTTTTAATCCAAATCAATTTTTAATCACCAATTTACAACATCGAGGGTTATTAGAAAGTGTTCAGATCTTACTGCTCTGTTTAAAAAACACATCAAGTTTAACTAGAAAGAAAAGAAGAAACAAAATTAGACCAAAGTCATCATTTTAGGATTATATTTTTCAACAAGAGAACCCAAAGTCTGTATGGTCCTGTTTAATATTGAACTAGTCAAAATCAAACAGGTTTTTTTGTTGAGTTATGTTTTAAATTACTCGGTCGTCACTCTGGTCTGGACAGATGAATACACAGAACTCAATAACTAGAAACAAGGTCGTTAAATCAAATAAGATTTTTCACCCCATTTGTAAGTTGCATATCAGACAAGACTAAGGGGGTATTTGCTTTAGCTTTTTTGGGGCTTATTAGCTTATAGAGCCAAAATAAGCCCGTTAGAGTGTTCGGTTAAGCTTATAAGCTTATAGAAGGGGGTTTGATAAGCCCATTTTTGTGGCTTATCGGCTTGTATAAGTTTATATGCCTACTTTTCCACCTTTTTGCCATAAGCTAACCCAAACACTGAACCTTAACTTATGAACTTGTATATCAGAAGCCATATACTAGTTATTAAACATAAGTTTACGCCCAGAAAATAAGCTTAAACAAACAGCCCCAGCATACTTCCGTACAGCTAATATTAGACGACATTTTACCCAAGGGGAAAAAAATGGTACAAGAACAAACCTGCCAATTAGGTTGCATGTTAGGTGAATTAGCAGCAAGTTTGCTTGACAATTTCCTTTTCAAGCCTTCAATTTCTGCAAATAAATAAAAAGCACATAAATATACATCGACAGAATCAGATGGACCGATTGATGTAAAGATGGTAAAATACCATTCTCTCCAGGCTTCAGTCGACCACCTGGAAGTTTACAGAAAGTGTTTCCAATTTGTAGAAGAAGAATGTGAGGATGATTATGCTCTTGCACCTGTAAGTTCATGAAACATTTTATTTAAACTACGAGTGAATATATAAAAGAAATAATAACTGTTTATCATTTAATATGCACAAATTCATAGGATTACTAGGCTGAGTAACCGGTGATTATTCACTAAAAGGTTAGTGACCAAGTAACCAGAGATTACACGCTGCAAGATCAAAAATGTATCAGACTCGGTCAAAACTTGGGGTTAACTTGGTCAGACTCTGTTTGAAGTATTTGAATAATTGTGTTGATGTTTCTGAAACATACTTCTATGGTTGATGAATAATTCGATGGTCCTATGAACATTTCAATGATGTCATACATGTGATTTCGAAATTTATATGTAAAAATTCCAATCTGAGTGCTCCCCCGCTTAGGCCAATTAGTCGCTCAAGGTAGCCTACTGCTCAAGTACCGCTTAGCAAGTTTTACAACCATGAATGTACTCAGCCATCAAGAAAAAATGTGCTTAACCAAAGCTATATGTTTTGACAATGGAAAGCAAACATCAGGGATAAATGATAGCTATAAGGCAACGATGCAATACCTTGGAATTGGGTTCTAATAAGTAAATGGATTTTGACAAAAAAATGTGAATCTAGGTTAGTAGGTAAAGAACAATTTAAACAAAAAGAAATTAAAAAAAAAAAAAAAAATAATTAACTTTTTTAACCCTCTTTTTTAAAAATTTTAAAAACAAAACGTATTACAAAAAAACAAAAAAAAATTAAAAAAAAAAAAAAAAAAAAAAAAAAAAAAAAAGGTTTGTAACCATAAGCAAGTTTGGATTAACAGCATTAATTAGATGCAAAAATTACCATCATGCTTTTGCTATTCATTATCGCTATCATCTTTATTTAGCATTTTTCATAACTAATGGTTTTTATGAAACAAGCGACGAACAAGGATAAACAAAACAAAACTACTCAAAAAGAAACTTATAAACATACCAAACCCACTCATCGCAATCCACAACTTAGCTTATTATTTATGGACGTCTAGAAAATAAGACAGCATGCAAATTTAGTTTATTATGGTGGGAGAACAGACGTTGAAAAATACATATACTACAATAAACCGGTCTTTAGATTGAAATACATATGGACAATTAGCAATTAAGCATGAAAGTCGATAATTCAACAAAAGAATTGAACACTAACCAGTAGGATTGCTTCAACACTTGTCCTCATACCCTCCTTCATATAGCTGCAGAACCAAACAATTTGTTCACTTTGTAAATTTTCATGCACAGATATAATAAGAAAGACATAAATGCCATAATTGATTTTAGATGTCCGTGATATCGACAAGAATTCATAACGGCATAGGGTTCTGCCACTAACCCCGTACAAATGTTCCATTATCTATCTACACATCTGTGTCATAACTAACGACAACTAGACTACAATAATCCCATTATTCTGGTATACCCCGGAAACAGAAAAGCCAAAGTGTGCCATCAGTTGACCCCTTTATCGATGTCTAATGAGTATCCTGTTTACGTAGCTCAGTTGGGATAAACAGGTTTGTCACCTTCATTAAATTTCAATCTATTGCTCTTAGTTTGCGTAATCAAAATCCCGAGTAGCGCGTTATCAGTTTCAATAACAAATCTTATGTAATAAATGTGGAAGCAGAAATTTTATTCACGCTCCACACCTCCACCAACAAGAAGCAACTGGATGAATAATTACTGGCTATCTAAATATATACTCCTATTATATATATACTATTTTATAAAATGTTTTGCTTATTCCCTTAAAACTTAAGCTTGAGTGATGTTAATTTACTACTTTACCCCTCACATAAACTTTGTATTCTTAAAATTCATTGCTCACGTACATAAACTTTGGATTCGTGTTCTCTCTTATAACGAGTAGTTACATCATGTAACCTATATAACGAATTAGATTTTACACAAAACAATGTGACACACACAAAACAACAACACTTCGCTACCGCAGACCACCACCCAATACAAGTTAACTTTTATGTGTTTATCAATTTCATACAAAAAAGTTCAAGATAACCCAATATCACTATTAAAACTCAAAAAAACTAACTGCATGAGTCTTCAAAGCGACTAATAAGACTTAACTTCGTATAAACAAGTCCCGTTCTGATTATTCAGATCAAAATAATCATACTTAAAGACTAAGGGGGTGTTTGTTTAAGCTTATATGTGGCTTATGAGCTTATTTGTTTTTCAGCTTATATTTCATAAGCCCCAATTTTGCAGCATATTTTGAGACTTTTGGGCTTATATTAGTTTATTATGGTATGATAAACTTATATAAGCCCATAAGTCTCAATATAAGCCGGAAAATTGGGGCTTATGAAATATAAGCAGAAATCAAATAAGCTCATAAGCCGACATTTAAGGTTAAACAAACACCCTCTAATTAAAGAACTTCCACAAAAACTGTCATTAACAACACCAGAGAACCAATAACATCAATCCTAACATAAAAACAAACCCTAATCACAAAAACCCTAAAATCATGAACAACATAAAAATTCCTTCAATGGTTTTCTTCAAAATCAAAAACCAATCATAAAAATCAAATCTTTTTCAAAAAAAGTGAAAAGGAAAGACATACTTGAGTTTCATACGAGCAAGACGATCAGCAACAGAGGTATCTTTTTCCATCTTGGGTTCTTTTGTACCGAATGAGTAGCTTGATAATGGGTATGTGTTCACGATTGATGAACTCACCATCTTGATTGGATTTAGGGTTTTGATTTTGTGATCTATGGGTTTGTCTGATTTGGGGGTTTTGGAAGAAAGACTTTTGGTGAAATGTGCTTTTAAGTGATTTGAATATGTGAATATTGACCAAAATGTCCTCATATTTATATACTGTAGAACTTTCTTTTTAGGATAGTTTGGAAGCTGTCTATAAATTTACCAAAATGCCCTCATATAGATCTTTCTTCTGTTTTTTTACGTTTTCTTCTTTTTTTT
>LBNU01026481.1:79037-95239 GCA_014162995.1 Artemisia annua | reverse complement strand
AGTATGAAACTTATATGTTTTGATGTATCTCCTGTCATATGTTGCTGCAAAGATCTGGTGGTTCAGGTTTATCATCATAGAGATGTCAAGTTTTTGGTTCTTTGCTGCTGATGTTCGAAGTCAATCCTCTGAGCTTATGATCTATCAAGAAATCTTGAACTTAACCCAGGTCAAATTCAAGATTAGGGAGGATTGTTGGGAATTCTACTAAGTAGAGATTCTACTGATGGTTACTACTGAAGAAGGAATCTGCTGAAGACACGTTACTGCTGAAGAGTAGTTACTGCTGAAGATATAGATCAGCAGATTTAGTATCTGCGGATAGTATTTAGCCGCATATTATGTAATGTAGTTAGGATATGCATGAGATATTATAGTAAGAGATAATGCATATTATTTAGAAGATACGTTTCTTGAGAAACGGATTAGGGTTAGGGTTCCTTGTCTATAAAAGGAACACAAGTTTATGTTCAATGTACGTTTTTAGAAAACACAAGTTTTATAATATAAAGATCCATAGAGGATCAACTGTTCTTAGTATTTACTGTTCATAGTTTGTATTTGTTTCCGCTTCTAAAATACAAGCTTTAGGGATTCTCTATTAGTTAGCTAGTGATTACATTGGCTATACTAACGATCTACTTCAGGCTCTTAGATCTATCAAGGTCTATATAGTTTCAACAATTATTTCATTCATTCAACAACCCAAATATTTCATTAATAACCTTAAAAATTAAAAAAAAAAAAACAAAAAAAACAAAAAAAACAAACTGCTGCTATAACAACAGGGACTAAACTGTCAACATCATAATACCACAGGGACTAAACTGCAAATGTGGAACATATATCATCTTCTTCCCATCTCCTGTACACACACTAAACACACACACACACACAAACACACGCACAAAAAACACACACAAACACAAACACATCACAAACATAAACACACAAAGAATCAAGGGGCAAAAACGATTTTATTTTTTTCATGTTAACGCACGTTAAGGGCTTGCCCGAGCACGTTAACGCACCCCTNTCAACATCATAATACCACAGGGACTAAACTGCAAATGTGGAACATATATCATCTTCTTCCCATCTCCTGTACACACACTAAACACACACACACACACAAACACACGCACAAAAAACACACACAAACACAAACACATCACAAACATAAACACACAAAGAATCAAGGGGCAAAAACGATTTTATTTTTTTCATGTTAACGCACGTTAAGGGCTTGCCCGAGCACGTTAACGCACCCCTTGCCTTTGGGGGCCGGTAAGGTAACGCACCACGTTAAGGTGGTGCGTTAAGAGTTAACGCAGGTGGCTGCGTTACCTTACCGAGTGGTCTAAGGAGTCAAAGTTTGGAATGAATAAAAAAAGGTAGTAGCTACTAGCTAGGGATTATTAAAGGCAAAAGGATTGTGCTTATATAGTGATGATTAAACAATTATGTGTTTGAATGATTGTTCTAAAAAACATGTAAATAATCCAAAGAACTAGGATGACATAAACTGCATTATAGAATAGGGAAAAAAAATCCGAACAAATGATTATTATTCTGTTAATGTAAACCCGATTCTTTTTCCTATTCTTTAGGTTCTTTTATGAAAAATTATTTTTCGATCAAAGTATCTTATTCATTTTCGATATTATGTCGCAACTCGCAAGACAATCACGTTTATAGTGAGGGATGCTAGAAACGCACATTTCCATCGCCAAGATATGAAAGAACAATACAAAGAAGAAATGAACCACGATATCGAATTGTAAATAGGGAATGTGTTGTACCTACTTTACGAAACTAATTAAATGTACTCGCCATTAAAGATCACTAAACCATGTTCACACGATTATATACACATTACTACATTAGCTCTATGCATAGAGACACATGCATATGCGATGCAATAAAAAACGTGCAAATGTGAGTACATATGCACATTGGTGACGCACAAACATCGTGACTATATCAGCAAACACAGTTTCCATTTACGAACGGTATGATCATACGAACATACATTTTGGGCATCCGTGAACGTAATTTCCGACAATGTTATTATGCCTCATTTTCTTCATGTGCTTCCTTGTCTAGTACTACTATTTTGCTAGGACAATCCCACATGTCGATGGTGACGGTGCACTTATCGTTATCATATCCTTGTATGAGCTCGTTCAAAGTACTCGTATTTATTATGTTGGTCTAGACACACTCAATGACAACTAAGTTGGTCGTCATAAATGAGTCTTCAATTCATGCAAATCTTTGGAATTGTGCAAACTTTTTTCTTGTTTCCAAATTAGCAAGCAACGTTGTTTTATTTTTCTTCCCAATTTGGGTACACCATTAATAGAGATGTTCATAATTTTTAGTCAGAAAGTAAAATTAAATCTGAGTATGAGATATGTTCGAATAATGGCATAATGCATGGATATGAACAAGTCCAAACTTTTTCCGTTTGCTTTCTTTTTCTTTTTTAACATAGATGAATAAAACGTTACTCAAAAAAAGAAAATTTGGACTTCCAAGAATTGAACAAGTCCAAATTAGAAACGACTACATAGTTGTCATTTGAGAATGTAAAAAGGTCATGATTCTGGACCATGAAGTTTTCTTTGGCAGCAACAATATGTCAAACTTTATTCCCTTTTACTATCCTACTTTACACACACTACAATTTAAAATTTTTGAAAATGACAAACACAAAAGTTTACTTGAAAATGACAAAACATAATAATTTTTTTATTTGTAGTGTTGAATCAGTATTATGTATATATTGTAGCAACTAAAAATAGACAACGCATTACTGTATCACGCCATTTAAAAAAGTTTCTATAGAAAAATATGGGAATTTATATTAGTTTTGGACTACATAAAGTATACACAGCATATAAAAAAGCTTCTAAAAAAATATGAGAATTTATACTAGTTCGTTGGCCTAGGCGGAAGGAGATCAAGAAACATGTTTTCTATCTTCTTAGGGCTAAGTCAAACAACATACTACTAATCCCAAATTACAACTTTCCATTTACAACAAATATATAAAGTATTAAAAGTTTCTCTCAACGACCTATGTGGGATTATAAATCAATACAACTATTCACAAAAACGAGATTTTGTTGTTTACAACTGATGAGTAAGGATCAAATGAGAAATATAACTAAGATGAGAAGAATGAGAAGAAACCACAACCACAAATATTAGATGCACTCACAAAAATAGATGCATCTCCTTGTTATTTCTCTTTCCTTATTTAAAATATGTGGCCACAATTTTTTCTCATTCTTCTCATTTCAATAATTTTTCTCACTAGATCCATACTCTACAACTGATAACTTCTTTTGAGAAAGATACATGCAAGTATGCAAGTGACCCTTATTAAGCTATAATTATAAAAGCTGGTTTACTTTAAAAATTTAAACCCTCGTAAGCCCCAATAAGCCCTCTCCCAAACACACCCTTAGTCCATAGATAGCAAGTATTATCATTTTTTCCCTTGCTAGTAGTCTTTTTCGATTAACAAGTGTTTAGGCCGCCTAAGACAATTAGAAAATTTTCCACACGAACGACTCGTCCTTACCCCACTAGCTTTATTGATCGGATACACTGCCCGATAGTGTTAAGTCTTATAGGTTCGTTCGGCAAAATATAAATAGTAAAACTTGGTAATAAATAAATATATAGACCACTAATAACACATCAAGTGCCATTTGCCTGTAGAAATTGGACATAAGGCATATGTATTGGGCTTTGAAACAATGTAATGTGAATTTGTCAAGTGCAGGTAAAAATCATTTTATGCAGCTTAACGAGTTAGCGAAATTAAGGGATGGAGCTTACGAAAATACTCCGTACTTGAATATATAAGGAACGAAATAAGAAATTGCACAATGCTAGTTCGAGGGGATAAAGATTTTTTTTGATAGAATGGGGATAAAGATTTTAAGGTAGGAGATAAAGTATTATTATTTAATTCTCATTTGAAGATGTAAGGTGTGAAACCATCAAATGGATTCCTTCCAGCCTTTGAATCTGCTAAGAGTTCTCTAGCAGTCTTGATGTAGGATGACAAACCTCCCGGGTAGCTCGAATTAAGAATAGCTACCTATAATACCAAACAAGCAAATTTCATTTATTTATAATATAACATTCAAGTGATATCATATTTATTAGAAAAAGTAATTAATTTAAGACTTACGTTATAACTTAACATTCTAACATGATGATTTAGTAAGGGGGTTAAAGATAGGGATCCAGCAAAAAGAAAACTTATAAACGATGCAAAGTTATGCGATCTGAATTCTTAAAGGTTTGTTAATTATAGTTTTTCTCCATGATTTGTAGTAACCGTCAGGCTTAGTGCCCCATGTCCTCTTCCTTGGTGGGAAAGTCAAGGTTGAGTGGTGAACGTGGGGGGAAGACCAAGTCAAGCTTTATCATATCTATGTTAGTCATCTTCGAAGGGCACAGCTCGAAGGGTGTGAGGCTTCGACTGGCGAATTTCCAACTGATAATCATTGTTCGCAAATGGTTTAACGGCAACAGAATTTAAAGAGTTGACTTGGTCTTTCGAATGTATAGTAAGATGATTAACAATAAGGTTCCAGCGAAGAAAAGAGCTTATACCCTATTTTCATATACAAATTGACACAGAAAGTAAATAAATAAAAAAAATACATTTAGGGTGCGTTTAGTTGGGGGACAACACCCTTATTTTTCACAAAATGTTTTGTAGAAAACAAATAAAATGAAGATCGCGTTCAAATAAGCGTTTTCCAACAAAATATTTTGCAAAACATAAAAAGAAAACTACCAAAAGCTACACAATTCCTATTCAATTACAATATTCGACACAAATATATTCATTTACGAAAAGCTACACATCGAGCAAAGTGTTGCTTGCCTACTTGGTTGTCTTTTAGCACAAAAAGTAGAATGGAGATAGTACTTTACTTCTGCCACACAAAGTCTCTAGCTTTTGCTTCACAAATAAGGGATGAGAAAAAGACAATGAAGATAGCGAGCAAAGTGTTTCTCGTCTCTCTTGCTCTCCGTTATTTTCGTCTATTTCAAAAAAACTAGAAAAAGACAATGAAAATGAAGTGGTGCTAAAAGACAATCAAGTTGGCGAGAAACACTTGCTCTCCACCATTGCTCGCCACTCTTTCTCGTCAATTTAAAAGGACATTGAAAATGAAGTGGTGCTATAAGACAATGGTGTTGGCGCTTGCTCTCCACCATTTCTCGTCAATTTAAAATGACATTGAAAATGAAGTGGTGCTACAAGACAATGGAGTTCGCGAGAAACACTTGCTCTCCACCATTTTTCGCCACCATTTCTTGTCAATTTCAAATGATGTGGTGCTACAAGACGACAATGGACATAGCGAGAAACACTTGCTCTCCCCTCACTTTGCTCACTTAGTAGATTCTGTAACATTATTTTCGATGGTTCATTTTCGTAAAGTACTTTCGTATAAGTTCATTTCAGATATTTTCTCAAACATAAAGGCTATGTTTGACACAAAGCTTTTTGGAGCTTTTTTGGGCAATGAGCGGTGAACAATGAGCTTTTTGATTTTTAGTGTTCGTTTGGCATGAGAGCTGTGGGCTTTGCTATTTTTTAGGAAAGCTCATTTTCCCAATGCTTCTTTATGAAGCTGTGAGCTTTTTTGGCTACTGCTCACAGCTACTGCTCACAGCTCACTGCTACTGCTCACAGCTACTTTTGCCAAACATAGCCAAAATCCCCTATTTCCTAACTTAACAAAGAAAATTGCAAAACAAATTTTAGTTGTTTTCATTGTTTTCTTTTGTAACCCACAACTCTCCCTCTCATTCTTCAAAATAGAAAATACAAACATCAACTAAGCGCGTTTTCTATATTTTCAAGTGTTTTGTGGAGATAAATTTCCCTTTCAAATTTTTACAAAACTAGAAATAGAAAATAAGGGAATTTTTTCTCCAAATAAATGCACCTTAGAATTTTAACAATTCATTAATGAATATTTTAAATTGTTGCACTTTTGTGACTTCTAAAACCTTACCGACTTTTAACATTTTTAAGACAAGTATAAGTGAAATGGTTTTTGACGTTTGATGTTTGACATTACTTTTTGAGTTTGTCAATTTCTATAACCTTTTTTATTGTCGACCACAAATTTGAACATTTTATGTTCGACACTCGGAAGGGAAAAAAGAAATGAACAACCGCGCGTCTTCAATGTATAAATTTGAACGGATTTTATATATGATATACCTTGTTCGGATTTCGGAAAACCATAATTTAATTTAAAAAACTGTGGTTTAGAAATACTATTTGATTTTATTCATATAGAATTTGAAATACTTGGATTAAAAATAAATTGATCATGCGAAACTTTTTATAAACTCTTTATTAGAAATATGTGAAGAGTGAATACGGGGGTTGTATCACATATAAGCTTATATTATGCGAAACTTTTTAAAACTACATTATTTTATAAAGAAAAAAACATAAAAAGTAAGTACCTTATATTAGTTATGCCTCTTCAAAATATTTTAATTGCACGTAACATCCTCAAAAGTGTTCACTCTAATATATGTTTCTTCTACATCACATAGTTGCATGTATTCTATTATTGAACTCGATAGTTCTAAATTCAACAATCGTCTATTCATACCTTAGTTCGGATAATGAAATTTTTTTTTAAAAAAAATAAAAATAAAATAAAAATAATAAAAAAAAATCAATCAAATTAATGTACTTTTAGATGATTTTGAATGCTTTCCCACATAAATTTACATGTGCAACAAACTCATATTCACTTTTTTCATAAAATACTTTATCATTTCTTGATGAACTGATCAAGAACGGCCCAAATTGTTTTTTAGCCAACATCTTTATCGACTTCAAGAAAGGCCATATAAGCTAGGTTTATCTATATATTTTTATTTCTTTTTGGTGTAAAGCTAGTTTTATATTTGAGTAACAGTATACTGTGATTACTGAAATTTTGCATTATTAGAGTGCTACAAAGGATATTTAGAACATATTGATATTAGGAGCAACATGAACTTAGAGCTGAGGTTTAAGTGTATTTGTAATCAGATTAGGTGTTCGACTTGAACTATGACTTGGTTACTTGCCTTGGAAGGCAAGTAAAGGCCATATGGCTGGTTGTTCATGAAGGAGTCGGTTGGGGTATTCTTTAGCCGACTCTAACATAGTTTCTTTACCCCTTCATCTCTTTAAATAGAGGTGAGGGGATGTTAGTTCTTAACATTCTTCTTACTTAAATTGTAAGCTTTATTGGTTCTAATAAAGAGGTATTCGAGGGTAATATCGTGTGCATATACTTGTAAACTTTGTGTGTTATTTTCTTATTTCTCTCATATTCTTCAACGGGTTGAGTTGAAGGTTGATACTTGTGCTCGACGAATGACCTACGATCTAGTGTTTTCGCGTATCGTACTTCGGGTTGTTGCCGTAATTGTCAAACAAGTGGTATCAGAGCTATGGTGTTTGTGACCATTGAAGTTCGAGGAGTTCGTTCGACGTTTCGAGGTTCGGGTTCTAGGGAAGTAGCAGGTTGATGCAAGGAAAAAGAAGGACTCGTGTTGTGTTTGCATGTTCATGTGAATATATATTAGTACATTACAAATTGACAAAGGAACTTTGATTATAATGAAATAAGTAAAAATAAATTAACCATGATATATCAAGATTGAATTTATTTTAATCGTGTTGATACGAAACATTTACAAATCTCCAAACATATATATTAGAGGAACTTGCCAAGTCACATATGCCACTTGGCATGGAAGAATTAGGTGGAAACCCAAAAGAATGACACCCTGTCACAATTTAATTAGCTGTCATACAAAAACACACGCCTTCCTCACTTCTACCATAACCTCCAAATCATATCCCTAATTTTCAGCAGCAAATCATTCGCATTCAAAATCAACCCAAAAATCTACACAATCGGTAGACTGATATCACATATCTTTCAGATTGATATCACATATCTTTCAAAACAATCGAAACAAATCAACAAACGCTCCACTATCAAAATAAATGAAAACCATAAAACAGTCCACAATCCGTTAATGATCACAAAGTCTAGAGAGAAAGATTTATCACAAATGAACCAACTTCAATTGAAGGTAGTTTTTTATTTTTATTTTTTATTCCGATTATAATTTAGTTAGGTTAGCTAATCACGTTTTATGTATAATGAATTCAAGATCAGTTTCTTATGCATTTATGTATTTTGATTATTAATTATTAGGTTTATTTGTTTGTCATTATATAGATGAGATATTGGTGGATGAAAGCAACGAAATCAGGTTATGCATGTTTGATTCAAGTATTATAATCAGGTATAAATGCATCATTCTAAAGAAACAACTATATCCTATGTTTTCTATGTCATGTTTTTGTTTATGAAAGCCTTAATTTATTTAGGTAAAACATGTTATACTGATTTGAGAATTATTTTCAGTTATGTTTAATATGGTTTTATTGATACTAATCAGAGGATTGTAAGTGATTATGTTTTTCGATTCAAGGTATCATGTTTTGATAGGAATGTGTTGATGATTGTAGGTTTAGGGCTTTTTTCGATTCAAGGTATTGTGAATTCTTATATATGTGACTTAGAATTAGGTGAAGATGATTGGAGGGTGAATGACTATCTCCACCAGCTGGATACTTGCTTTGAAGTTAGAATCCAGAAACAGAAAGAACACTTGTCTGTTGAGGTATTTTTGATTAATGAATATATGTTTTATGCATAAACGTTATTTGTTGTCTAAATACTTTCTCACCTTTTTAGTAATGTAGCTTTAGCAAAATTGATGTACGGATCATGCATGTTTATGGAATAAAGCAACTAGAAGCCAAAGTGGTTCCATTATGTGTTCATGATTTCGGACTCATAGTCGTGCCTCTTGTTAGATTGTATTTACGGGTTAGTAGACAACTTGCTAGGCATTCTTTGAGAGTTTTAGATACCGTATTACCTATGTTACACACACCCTTGAACGCGCAAACATATTTGGTCAGTTTTTTTTAATTTTTTTTAGGTACAGATAGACAATTTAGCAGAGAAAGATGCCATAAAGAAGCTACATTGGCAGAACTTGCTTTAGATTCTAAAAAAGGGACTGGCAATATTTCGAAGCATTCTAACGATAAACTAAAGGACAAAAAAAGAACAAGGAATTCAAAAAAAATGAAGGATTCAAGGGTTTGATATAATTTATATTTCTTATTTGTTACTGTACCGTATGAGACCGTTGATTACGAAAACAATATATGATGCTAACGCTGGTGTAACATGTGCAGGGTACAAGCACAGGTGACCTACATGTTTCATCCCATAACACCGTGTCAAAGGCGTATGTGCTTTCTCATCTTGCATTAATATTCACTATATGATTTTAATTATTATCCCTCATCTTAAGTTATGCTGATGTTTATTTTTCTCAGTTCCTCCACTCCACCGAAGTTAGATGAACAACCAAGTGACAGTGATGTTGAAACTGATGTTGTGCTCCATCAACAGGAAGGTGAAGCCAGGTGTAGAAAAATGGAGCTTGAGGATGAGGAAAGGAAGCTTCAAGAGACATTGGAATATCAAAAAATAATTGGGCACGAGGCTTAACAAAGACATATTGCAGAGCAACATAAAAGTAGCTCAAGGGTGACTCCAACGGGTAATCCTGTTGATGATGAATGGAAACCTTTTAGGCTGGTGAGCACTTTTTTGTTGCTGTTATCTTTCTTTTTTTGTATGTTATCTTTAATGGGAGGTTGGTAAATATTAAGGGAATTATGAGAAAAGAATTAAAATGATCACCTTTTCGGGTTATGGAATTTCATGGTAGTATGAGGTGGCTTACAAACTTTGATTTCTAGGAACCTATAAAGCAAAACAACGGTGCCCGGAGTCCTCCAGAAAATCGTCTTTGTAATGCTAAAGATGGTTACCTAGAGAGGACAGGTACTGATTCGCTTATAACTCATAATGCTCTTTTAGTCTTTTGTGAAACATGGTAAATAATTATTTATTGAGAATGGCCATTGCTTACTTTTTCCTTGCGACTGTCCATCTGAGTGTGTGAAGCAATGACAACATCATTCCTGTGTAGGCTCTCGAGCTTAGGAAGGTTGCACTTATTTAGTCATTAGTAGTTTTCAATTACTAAATAAAACCTTATGGTCAATACAGTTATACACACATAGAACAAATAATGTTTATAATTCTCTTGCTACATAGACGTTATTTAATAATAGCAATCACACCACCATACAACTTCATTGAGCAAGTTATATTTCTTAATACATGTTGAGTTTGTGCATGGGCAATTATATTTCTTAATACACGTTGAGTTAATTATATCAGCTATTCATATTCCTAAAATAAACAGCAAATCAGCTATTTCTCCAAATGAATATTGAAGTGTACCCCTTACCACAACCAATGGAACATATGATAAAAGTAAAATGCAGAATCCAAATCGGATAAAAAAAAACTTAATAGGATGTCTGAGGCGGCTAAACTTGATTTTACATGAATGAATTAGCAAAAGCCCTTTCAATGACGAAAGGTACGATTTTGGATGCCTATTTCATTGATTTTGTTTGTAATTGATAGTGTTTTTTATTTGTAATTTGATTTTTTTTAGAATGCAGGATGAAGGGTGAACTCTGTAAACAAAGGGTTGATAATCACAAATCTAATGATATACTCTTTGAACCTCATGAGTAAGGCATGAATCCTTTAGGACAAAACTAGCTATTTCAATTTGTTTAGTTTTGCTACATTGAAGCATCTAATTTTTTATTTTTTTTGACATTTGGTATTTTGCTCAGGTTCCAGGTTTGGGTTGTTCAAATTTGTAAGGTATTTTATCATTATGTTTTCTTATTTTTGTTTTGAAAGATGATTTTGAGTTATGGAGGTCAATTTTTATATATGCTACATTTATGTTTCCTTACAGATTGAGGTCGGAAAGATCGAGCTGGGAACATTGGCCATATCTATTTTGTGGGTTAAGAAGCTAACAAGTGCATGTGCAGCCGATAGATGCCTAATGTTACCCACATGTTTCGACTTTCAAATATGTGGCCATATCTATTATGTGTTACCCCAGTTAATAAGACTAACCAAGTTAGTTTTGGGTAGAAGAGGCACAACAAAGATGGGCAGCCGACCAACAACCCTACATATGTTGGTGATCTATATCAGCAGATGTAACAGGTTGGTTGTTTTCTCTATAGTACATATTATATCAAATCACTTTGTCATGCTTATTTGCTTTGCGGATAAGTGGAAAAAATATGCACTTTTGATTTTTAGGAGAAAACCAATTAAGATAATAAGCCGCAAATAAGCACTTTAAAACAAGCAATCCCAAACACTAAAGATGAAATAATGATGGTGCTTTTAAATTTATTATAGAGGTGTTTAGGATTGCATATGTTAACCTTACGTTTACTAAAAAAAAGGTTTCGATGTCATTAAAAATCTACGTATCTCAGTGTATAGGTTTACCATGATGTTATCAATTCTGTAGATTATAATGATGTTTGGGATTGCATATGTTTGAGCAGATAATCAGTTATGAGTGTGAATAATGAGTAGCAAATTTGTGCTGCATTTTTAAAATCTAATACTCTTTGCTTTTTAACTTGGTTTACTATGCGATGAGAGAAGTTTTTCTTTTGTCATTTTTCCTTTGCTTTTTAACTTGGTTTAATGTCAGATTTCTACACCTTCTTTCAAATGGAAGCATAGTCGCAATTTCCGAAACAGTTGAGTATGTCACACCAGTTGCTCAAAATCAAAAGCTAGAGTCAACCATGTGAAAACGACTTAGTGATCAAGCTTTTTTGCTTCACGGATAACGTGCAGAAATCATACATAAGCTATGCATATAAATATGATTGCCATTGTAGACATTAGCGGTATGCTAAATCCATAATTTGGCTTAAAAAATCATTCATCTAATTGGTTTATACATTATTTTAGGTCCTGTAGTAGCCAAAAATGTGTTTGTAAATCATGAAGTGATTCCGGTCAAGGCAAGGTTGACAGGTACAATTATTTGAGCAAAACGTAAATTAGGTGACTCTGCAAGAAATGTATTGACCTAATAAGTAATAATATTATTAAATTTACATGACGCTAGCCCGTCCATCGGACGAGTCATGCGACTATTATATTTAAATAAATTGTTTTTATTTTTTGTAACAAATATCAAAGGATGAATATAAGTAATCAATTTTTTAATCAATGAATAATATTTTTTGTAATGAATACTAATACATTATATTTAGTGCTTTTATGCTTGCGTAGTATTTCACTGCATTAAAAATTTAAAATAGTGTATGTTTAATGCCTACAAAAATTTAAAATAGTGTATGTTTAATGCCTACCCTAAATAACAATTTTGACACGTTTTGCACTATTTTAATGCAAAAATTAAACTTTGTAATCACATCGGAGATGATTGAGTTTCTCTCTATTTTTAAGTAAAAAATAAATTAAAAATAATCGGAAAGATATTTGGTCTAAGATATTTTGGCGCTTTGAAGAAAAAGTATAATATTATAACATTGTGAATTCTAATTAAACACTTGGGGCACGGTTGGTAGGGTGAAATTCAGAGAAATAAAATGAAATACAGAAATCAAATCACAAAAATTCAATATAAATTCCGGTGTTTGGTAACACCAGAGAATTGACTCAAGAAATCAGTATTATTATTATTATTATTATTATTATTATTATTATTATTATTATTTCATTATTATTATTATTATTATTATTTTATTATTATTATTTATTATTATTATTATTATTATGAAAAAATCTTTTTCTATCAATTTGTAAGTGGAAATCAATTCTCCACTTTTTACACAGGATTCATTTCTAAAGAGTTTCAATTCTCCACTTTATTTTTTAATAGATGTACGGAAATGATTTCATTTCCATTTCTCTCATCTCAATTACTTCTACCAAACATGACATTGCATTCTATTTGTGACTTGTGAGACTGTGAGTCTGTGAGTTGTGATACGACATATAATGCTTCTACATGTAAGCTTTACTTACTGAAGCCCAAATCTTAGCCAACAAGTCCAATGCTAACACCCCACCCGCAGGCCCTCTGTCTGTAATGGGCCACGAACTTCAACTTATTATTTGGGAAGTTGTTTTCGTTTGTTATTTGTTTATTACCTCATAGGAAATTTGTAATTTGGAATGCGTACAAGAGTTAGGATTAAATGAAAAGAAAAATTAAGAAAAACGCAATCACACATTTCAGATGCATTTCCCTTTAAAACCTTCCATCTTGTTTAAAATGTGTCGCTATAAATTCTTCTTATTTTCTCACTTTAATTTTTCTTTTCACCGATCCCTTCTTATGCGTACAAATGATAATTTAGTTTAGCTATACGTAATTTCATAAGCAAAGAGATCAGAAAAATATGATCAACATAATTATGAGAATGACTTTTGTTAAATACAGAATATGTTGTATGAGTTTTAAATATTAACTTGTTAGAGCAACTGCAATGGTAAGTTTGCAAAAGACTTTTCACTATTTGAGCAAGTCATTTGGATGACTTTACCCATTGTGATAAAAGCTTTGCCAATGACTTTAAAGAGAATAGCTTGACAAATACCAAGCATTTGATACAAAATGCAACAAGTGATTCTCATTTAATGGTGCTTGGCCAAAGACTTTTAAAAGACTTTTGTCCATTGAAGAGTGTTTTTAGAAATGACTTTTTAGGAGATACAATTTATGGAAAAATTAATGGAGATACAATTTATGACTTGGTGCCATTGCTCATGCTCTTATGCCACTTGAGTTGTTGAAAAGGTCATAGTTTCAAGGCAACACAACTTATGTACCTGATGACAACAACCAAGAGTTACACTCGTTTCAGTTTTATATGCTTTATCGATATTGATAATGAAGGTTATCTGCCTTTAAGTATATCCTAATACCAATTCGTTTTATATACAATAATAAATTAATAAGTCCTTAGTGAGCAAATGAACACATTTAATAGGCTTCATTGACTAAACGAACCTGTAACAATAATCTATTGATATCTACCTCCTGTGTGTACCATTAGCTTAACAACCCTTGACTATCTTGACTAGTTGTTAAATGGGGAAACAAAATAGTTTTCGGGTTTATTTATTGGTCACAGATTAAATAGAAAACGAGCATGTTATAACCTCTTACAATTTCTTTACTTATGCTAAGATTATTTTATCTAATCTCCTTCATTTACAGAACAGAAATATAAATAGAAAGAAAATGTTAAAGAACATACTTTCCATACTATCTCCTTCATATTTAGAGTGTTACGTATTATCACCACAACTTGTATACAATGTTCGTTATTGCCAATCTAGTTAGCCAACCTAAAGGCCCCAATTGTAGCGACTCTCTAATCCTTTTTGGATGTCGTTAACAATTGGGATTAATATCCGTTAATGATTTTTGGTTGCTTACTACGTATACTAATTTAGTCGATGTTTCTAGTGTTGTTGACACTTTCATGAGGGGAGGCATCAAATTGCCTTTACACATATTATATACTCGGGACAGGGTGTAAGTAACGATCACCTTGCTAGTTCGATAAGTTTTCCAAAAGAGTTCTTTTGTGCACATATGTTTTATTTAGCCAAAAGGATATCAAAGACACAAATGTTCCACATTACCCGACTTTTCCACCAAGGGAACTGGACTTGACTTATTGTACTCATGTATCAACAAAATCGAATTGTGTGATACATGTTCTTTAGGCAAAGCTGTGTAAATTTCATCAAAAGTTATAAAATACTCAGTACAGTATATTGCTGTAAATTTTAAATTTTTATTCTGAACTTTTTAAATTTTAACTTTACAAATTATTGGTGCAAAGAAGTTTCATATACTTTACTAGTTTCATTCATCTTTCTTTCTAGCAATTTAAATCGTGGTTGACTATGTTCATTAAATGCTCTTTTAGATTGACTTATTTGCCAAAAAAGTCTACAACTCCCACCTACAACCGTCCATTTAAGACTATATGCACTTGTTAAACTACTAGTACCTTATTAACCCGAACCACAATAATTAACATATTAATATATCATTAGAAAACAAAACTAATTTCTAACTGGTCAAAAAAGGTTTCACGGGTTCATGTTGAAATTGTGCAACTAATGCAATGATACATTATTTTAAGGCAGCTTCTATATATAGAATTTTAGGGTTAAGTTAGTTTTTTCAAAAGTTCAGTAAAAGCATGTGAAGAGATGATGTAAAAGTAAAGTTGACTTTGCAAAAAATAACAACAAACGGATTGTGGTATACTGTAGTTAGCGAAAACACTTATTATGTTCCTTGGATATTAAGTTCCCAGACTTCTACATTTTGCACTTAATCCCGATAAATATAGTATTTGGTCACCTTTTAATCCTCGTTCGTACATTACATCGTGCATGCAGTGTTGTGTAGATAAACAACTAATTAGAAGCGATCGAGACGAGTGAGGTAGGGTGCACCGTACCATGTTAGAATATGGAACATCTTTGTAGTTTGTATCTATTGTTCAAGAAGATAGGTAGGAAATATAGTTTGAATCCGTGAAAACGTCTAACTTTAATGAGTTAGGAACGAGGACAAGAAAATGAAAAGATCGACCAAAATATCAAAAACTGTAGTTTATGTGATATATTTCATGGACTACCATCTTACACTAATATATTAACCAGGGCGGACCTAGGGTTCATGGAAACCCGTTGAATGTTTATCACATAGTGTAAATTTTCGTTAAAAATTCTGATTTTCTGAAATGAACATGTTCTTGAAATTTTATTTGACGTAAATATATCATTTGTTTAGTTAATCCACTAATTAATATTTCCTTTTATTTCCTTTATATTCGTATAAAAAAAATGTGCATCCATGTGACTTAAAATTCTGAATCCGTCTCCAATGTTAACCCATACTCGCCATTTCAAAAAACATTATAATAAGTTGAGAATTTATTCAGGGGGTGCTTGGTGGGGGGTTAAGGGGTGGGGAATGAGTAAGGTATTCATTAAATGTGCTTGGTTAGTGAGGGTAAGGGATTGATTACTCTGTAGTGGGTAATGAACCATTATAGAGTAAATTGGGGGGGGGGGGGG
>LBNU01026481.1:63493-73931 GCA_014162995.1 Artemisia annua | reverse complement strand
TCGTTATAAGTAGAATTGCGTATATTTATTTTTATATCACACTAACACGTGCTTACCATTTGATATTTATATTTCCGTTACTAATAATTTAGCCGTATTTAATATTCAAACCCGTATACGTATAAATTAAACTTTTAAATAAAATAACATGAGTCTTTATTTAAAAAACTATTCTAGAAAAGTCTAAAACTAACATTATTTTAAATTACATTTAACATGTATTCAAAATAATTCGCATATTTACCAAATTTTGTAATTTTGTTGGATGAAAGTCTAAAAACTAATAATAATACTAATGTAATTTTAAACAAAGTTAATATTATAAAGTGTAATCCGAAATGACGTAATTCTTTTATTATATAAAAGATTGTTCTTTAAGATGTCTTCTAATATACGTAATTAACAATTTTGTTTTAAACGCTGATATTTTATTTCCATGAACATACTTCGTTCTGAAAATTCAGTGTACTACTAGAAGCAATGGAAAGCAAAGTACGTACAAAATAACAACGTGGAGTAAAAGTGGGCTAATTATCATTCTTTTTTTTGAACTTATAGGCTAATTATCATTCTAAGTTTCTAACTATCGAATTATTAGAAAAATTATACAAAATATTGTATAGTTAAAATCGAATATGATCGTAGCTTTCCAGAGAAAAAAATAATACTCGAAACAAACTAAATTGAGATATTCTCGAAACAAAAGTGGCAACGAAGCCTTTGAGGGAAATACCTAAGCCACCTCACACATCGTCACTAACAACTAATTATAAACATATCCAACTCACAATACCATTATTTATGTTGATGGATAATAATCCCTCCGACCCAAGATAAATGATTACTTTCAAAATTATTCTCACTCGTTAAAATCTATTTTGATTGATAAAAACAAATTAATTTTAAAGCAACTCAAAATGCAAAAATAGACATTTATTTTAAGGAGATAAACTCACACACTATGTGCAAATAATATACTAGAATTATACATAATTATTACAATAATACATAATTATTATTGGCTCATTTTTAATACTTATCCAAACTACTTTATCCCATCTCCGTATTAAAATGTAACCATGCTTTCTAGCTTATATATTCTTTTATTCTATGCCATGATCAAAGTGCAAATGATTTTAACCTTTCAATAACATCAATAATAAATGTTATATATTAAATTCACAAGTTGTAAGTGACATGCCACTATATACCTAAGTTTAATATAAACCCCAAAACAACCAACTCTTAGAAAATCCTGGTTCTCGTTTTATTTTATGCCCACTATTTCTAGCTGCAAATATCTATCCTATCTATAATGGAAAAACCAACTTTTATTGAAAGTAAAAAGTAAAATCTAAATCTTTTTAAGTAAACAAACTAATACACGGCTGGAAATTAATTATGTACCTATTAGTGGAAACTGTTCAATCATTATAATCTCATAAACTATTCAATCATATAATATACATGGCTGATAACTTATGCCGTTATAAACTTCCGTTGTTATGCACAGGTACTCGTCTAGTCTAATTAATGAGAATTGGAAAATCCGTTTCGAGAAATGAACAAATTAGCATAACTCTCTTGATGTTCTTTTTGTTGTGGTGTGCAAACCTTTAAAAATCTCTACAATTGGATTATAATTCTTTCCCATAAACACCTGAATATAGGTCACTTGGTGTTTACTTGGCCAACAAGATTAAAAAACAATGACAAGCTAATTAACAATTAATCAATTATCTTATCCAAACTACTTAAAAATGATAACAAAATAAAGGTGTTTAAAACACTTACGTAAACCACCTAGAAACGTTAGTTTTGGGTCCACTCTAATAACATAAAAGCTAGTCGATTAAAACTTAACACCAAATTACAGTCAACATTAAGAAATAAACTTTCTTGATGTGACCCAGCGTTAAAAATACCAACTTTTAAAAAGAAATTGATTTACACGCTTCTGTTTCTTATTTGCACAATCAAATATACAATTTCATAAAGTAAACTTATAATAAATGTATAACTACTTATTGCACATTTTGGAATGTGCAAATAAGAAATTAGAGTGCAAATCAATAACCTTTCAAAAAGAAGGTTAAAGGCTCAAATCCAACGGGGGAGAAAATTAACCATCTTGTGCAAATCAATCACTCGCACGACTCCGAGCTATTAAAAATATAGTCATCTTGAAATTAGTCTACTCACAATATCGAGTCGGAAAACCAATTAAAAAATAAATAATTAAATAAATAATTTATTTAGGATATGTTTGGCGCAGAGCTTTTTAGAGCTTTTTGGGGCGATGAGCGGTGAAAAATGAGCTTTTTGATTTTAGTGTTCGTTTGGTAAAAGAGCGGTGAGTTTTGCTATTTTTTAAGAAATCTCATTTTTTCAATGCTTCTTTAAGAAGCTGTGAGCGGTGAGCAGTGAGCTGTGGCAACAACTCACAGTTACTGCTCACAGCTCACTGCTACTGCTAACAGCTACTGCTCACAGCTATTTTTGTCAAATATGAAACGAAAATATAGGCTATGTTTGGCAAAAGTAGCTGTGAGCAGTAGCAGTGAGCAGTAGCAGTGAGCTGTGAGCAGTAGCTGTGAGCAGTAGCCAAAAAAGCTCACAGCTTCATAAAGAAGCATTGGGAAAATGAGCTTTCCTAAAAAATAGCAAAGCCCACAGCTCTCATGCCAAACGAACACTAAAAATAAAAAAGCTCGTTGTTCACCGCTCATTGCCCAAAAAAGCTCCAAAAAGCTTTGTGCCAAACATAGCCATACTACTAGTAATAGAGTAAGGTCCGGTTACTTGCACCCAAGGTTCACTGTAGGTTCGGGTTCGGAGTTAGCCTCGTAATTCGTTCATTACATTAATTGCGTGGGCGGATAAGAACGACCCACCCACCTTCTTACAAAAAAACACGCACTAAAAACACACTTTCCAAACACACACATATTTTTTTCCTTCCTACAAGTACCTTCACATTTCTTAGCCGCCTCAATTTCTCACCACTTTCTCTCTCAAAAAAAAAAAAAAAACATTTCAAAACACACACACACTAAAAATGGCGTTCGACAATCAAGAAACAACCTTAGTCCGAGAAATCAAACCAAAAAACCGAAGGATTATGGTTAGTCATATACAACACTTCAATGTCTTTTTTTCTTTTTTTCTTTCTATGTGATAATAGTTTTTTTAAACTTTTATAAAAATGTATGTATGTATATGTGTAGGGTGCAGGAGGACCAAATGATGAAGATCAAAAATGGCCACCATGGTTAAAACCAATGCTCCAACAAAACTTTTTTACTCAATGCAAACAACACGCTGATTCACATAAATCAGAATGTAACATGTTTTGCTTGGATTGCATTGACAACCCTCTTTGTTCTCTTTGTCTCAATGACCACAAAGACCATCGTGCTATTCAGGTACATATATATTCACCTTTTTTTTTTACCATCATTTTTTACTAGTGTTATTAACCAAAACTTACTGTATTTAAATATGTAGATAAGGAGGTCGTCTTACCATGATGTGATTAGAGTGTCTGAGATACAAAAGTATTTGGATATAAGCTGTGTTCAGACATATATTATCAACAGTGCTAAGGTTGTGTTTTTGAATGAACGACCACAACCTAGGCCTGGTAAAGGTGTTACCAACACGTGTGAAGTGTGTGATCGCAGCCTGCTTGATTCTTTCAGATTCTGTTCACTTGGTTGCAAGGTACAGTAAAATTTTATTCATTTACTGTATTTATTTACTTCCATTTAATAACATTTGAATATGCATTTGATTGCTAGATCATTTATGTCTGACATTTTAATCAGCGAGTAATAAATATTTGAAATTTACCCTATACATGATGTAAGGGGTAAAATAGTCTAAATAATTTATTTTTCAAATGGTAATGGTAAGGGTAAAACTGTCAAAATAATTTAGTAGCAATCAAATTGTGTTGTGTAATGATCAATATGCCCTTATGTTTTGGCTTTATTGGAATTTTTTTGAACGAATTAGCTCTTTGTTATTCACAATGAGATTTTAATACAGTATGTGATATGGAATGGTATATTTAGTTTATTGATATCTAAATGTTATGGTCTAAACAGATTGTTGGGACATCAAAAGGTTTCGACCGAAAAAGGAAGATTTCCCCGGAGAAAAAACATTTAATGATGGCCATTTCGGACTCCGAAGACTCGTACAGCAGCAGCAGCCACGGCCGTCATCTTAACGGCCGTGTCCACAGCTTCACTCCATCGACCCCGCCGCCTACGGCCGTCACGGGTTTCAGGACGGCCAAAAGACGTAAGGGCATACCTCATAGAGCACCAATGGGTGGACTAGTCATAGAATATTAAACATCATTTCAGTCAACCCCCCTACACTTTCACTAAATTACTCAAATGGTCCCTCTAATACCTAGCCCTTACTAAATACACCCTTATGTTTATTTCCTAGCATTAGTGCTTTTGACAAAGGCCTGTGTAGGGGAATGTAGTTGTAATGTACCTTTTTAGATTATATACTGTATGTACAAAGAAGCACAAATAGTAGTAGTAAAATAGTGTTGCAATAGAGGGTTTTAAGATGGAAACACAATAAAGGAATAAGACAATGTGGAAAATATCTACGAGTGGTATGAAAGTTGATGATAGAATATAGTTTTGAATGTAGGAAAATAAGGATTCCAAAAATGTGAAATACTTTGGTTATATTTGTCGAGATTGTAATTATGTTTTGGTTTGACAATATGATTATAGTGGTGTACAATGTTGTTTATAATGTCTTTGTCGTGTAAGTATGTATGGTTGATGTTCACAATGTTTTAATGATGCTTGGCTGATGATAAGAGATTGTGTATGACTTTGTATACCAAGTGTTAAAAGATTAGTCCTGTTTGATCAATAGAAATGGTAGTTTCTAACGGTATTGATGCACTGAATTCAAATATTGTAAATGTTAACTTGCCGGCTTTCCTTGTCGTAATGGTCCATAATCAAGAGTTACGGGCGATTTCTCCATCTCCATTGCTCTTGCGAAACTGTAAGATATTGTGCTATCGAAGTTGTAATAGAGTTCAGGTGTTAGGCCAGAAGAACTGGTGAGTGTTATTTAGCGTAGAAATAGAATGATAGTGTTGAAAGTTGAAAATGGGAGAATATAAAGGTATGTTTAGTTGGTGAAAACATCTTATTTTTTCAGAAAATTGTTTATAGAAAAATAGAAAAACTGAAAACGCGTTTAGTCATATTTTTTTTAACAATTTTTTTAAAAAGTGAAATTCTCACTTTTCAAATTTTAACAAGAAAGATAAAAACCGAATCCACACTTCTTCATTTTTTTTTCTCTAACAAAAAACGACGGAAGTTTTCAATCTACCATCCAAATATCTTATTCTGACCTTAATCACCATTAATAACATCATCACTTTCTATTCTCACGGTCTCACCGTCACCGCCACCGTCACAATTTGAAGTTATTATTATCATTTTTTTTTAAATAACTCTATTTGAGCTTTTTTTAAAATTCTTTAACCTTTCTTTAAGGAGGAAAAGCTATTCTTTTTGAGAAAGAAAGAAAGAAGGAAAAAAAAAAAAAACGCCGGCCAAAAGCCTAGCATCCATTCGTGTGTTTCAAAATTTACAAGGGTACAAAAAGGGAAAAAAATGAATGTACAGGTGTGAATACATGAGGTGCAAGTATTGCTACTTTGCTACAATAGAAAGTTGTGCGTTTGACACGTAAGCAGAAAAGGTAGGGCCCACGTGATGGGAATGGTGGGAAGAGAGAAGGCTAGGAATGGTGGAGGTGTCAAGTGGGGGAGGGAGTGGCTGGTTCTGATTGGTTAATAAAAAGTGTGTGTCTTGTTTGATAGAATCAACATAATTTCATCGTAATCACAGTCCTCTTCATTCTCAGCCGTCTGATTTGCAGGTGTTCTTTGGGATTCACTATTGACCACCTACATCTTTTTTTAATCATTACTTTGTTTTTTCCTTGACGTGTTTATAACGAGTGGCAGTAACCCGCCGCGTTGCGGCGGGGTATTTACAAAAGTTTGTATTGTAATACGTTAGGTTTACAACAAGCCGTTATACTGATTCAGCTTAACGATACAAAATTAGGTAGGGCTTCTCGTAGTTCTCGTTGTAAGATCCTGGTATGTTTTTTGCCGACACGTGTTGTATTTGTTTGAACAAATGTTGTATGAAGCTATATTTGTAGATGTCGTACTGCGTCTTTTTTTGGAATGAATGTTGTGTCGGGCACCAGTGTGTTGCGCGGGCTTAATTTTGACCGTTATAGTTTTAAAAAAAATTTAGGATAATTTTCAAGTTATTTGATAGATTAAGGGTGCATTTTGAAAGTTCTTTTATTTAGAAACTATATATTAAACTTCAATAACCGTACGTGCTTCAAAAGCATATCAATATTGGGCTTATTTTGTTCGTTATCGAGAGGCCTTTTTGCCAGTATTTTTTTTATTCAAGAAACCGGTAGATATCTGTTAGATATTTGGCAAATAAAGTTTGTTATATAAAAAAACCGTAAATATTAAAAAGTTTAGGGTGTGTTTTGTAATTTTTCTTTTTTTAACTCGGTCCATTACATTATTGGGTAAATTTATTAATATTTTAGTGTCGTATGAATATTTTACTCTGTTCATGTTATGTATATAAAACTAAAATATTAGTTTATTGATGCTTCGGATTTTGGTCCATCATGTAATGTTATATATACAGAATATGTGTATTTGGTTTTATATATCCTATACAAAATGTAGGGTAAATTCCAAATAGTTCTCTTTTTTTAAATATCTAGAAAAAGTATTTAGGCAATTCAACATAAGAATTCGACTTTAAACAAATTTGTTACTAGATCTTTAGTCCGACTTATCTAAGTGGTTTGAACATACGATCACAAAAACAAAAACCGGTAATGCCCTCATTTTTCAGAAGAATAACGTGATCAATTCAGGTTTGTAGTAAGAACTGAATGTGATATCTCACATATTAGTTATGAGTTACTAGCAGGGTACCCGCGCGATGCGGCGGCGGGTACCCTGTGACTATATTTTGCGACGAACAAGTGTTGTTCGGTTACACGCTTTTTTCTAACAATAACCGTACAAACAAATGGGAATTTAAATTAAAATAATTTTAAGCAATAACAGTGATATATCATTTCTTAGCATTTTCTAGTAAAATAAGCTATAGATATGCTATATTGTTTCTTAATGTTATAAGCATATAACATCTTTCCAATAAATTTGACATAAAAAAGTTAGGATTAAGTTTTATTTAACCAATAATATATTTAGTTTATTGATCTCTAAATGTTATGGTCAAAACAGATTGTTGGGACATCAAAAGGTTTCGACCGAAAAAGGAAGATTTCCCCGGAGAAAAAACATTTAATGATGGCCATTTCGGACTCCGAAGACTCGTACAGCAGCAGCAGCCACGGCCGTCATCTTAGCAACAACGGCCGTGTCCACAGCTTCACTCCATCGACCCCGCCGCCTACGGCCGTCACGGGTTTCAGGACGGCCAAAAGACGTAAGGGCATACCTCATAGAGCACCAATGGGTGGACTAGTCATAGAATATTAAACGTCATTTCAGTCAACCCCCCTACACTTTCACTAAATTACCCAAATGGTCCCTCTAATACCTAGCCCTTACTAAACACACCCTTATGTTTATTTCCTAGCATTAGTGCTTTTGACAAAGGCCTGTGTAGGGGAATGTAGTAATGTACCTTTTTAGATTATACTCCTGTATGTACAAAGAAGCACAAATAGTAGTAAAATAGTGTTGCAATAGAGGGTTTTAAGATGGAAACACAATAAAGAAATAAGACAATGTGGAAAATATCTACAAGTGGTATGAAAGTTGATGATAGTATATAGTTTTGAATGTAGGAAAATAAGGATTCCAAAAATGTGAAATACTTTGGTTATATTTGTCGAGATTGTAATTATGTTTTGGTTTGACAATATGATTATAGTGGTGTACAATGTTGTTTATAATGTGTTTCTCGTGTAAGTATGCGACATAGTTGATTTTCACAATGTTTTAATGATGCTTGGCTGATGATAAGAGAATGTGTATGACTTTGTATACCAAGTGTTAAAGATTAGTCCTGTTTGATCAATAGAAATGGTTGTTTCTAACGGTATAGATGCACTGAATTCAACTATTGTAAATGTTAACTCGCCGGCTTTCCTTGTCGTAATGGTCCATAATCAAGAGTTACGGCCGATTTCTACATCTCCATTGCTCTTGCGAAACTGTAAGATATTGCACTATCGAAGTTGTAATAGAGTTCAAGTGTTAGGTCACAAGAACTGGTGAGTGTTATTTAGCGTAGAAATAGAATGATAGTGTTGAAAGTTGAAAATGGGAGAATATAAAGGTATGTTTAGTTGGTGAAAACATCTTATTTTTTCAGAAAATTGTTTATAGAAAAATAGAAAAACTGAAAACGCGTTTAGTCATATTTTTTTTAACAATTTTTTTAAAAAGTGAAATTCTCACTTTTCAAATTTTAACAAGAAAGATAAAAACCGAATCCACACTTCTTCATTTTTTTTCTATCTAACAAAAAACGACGAAAGTTTTCAATCTACCATCTAAATATCTCATTTTAACCTTAGTTACCAGTAATTCTTTACTTTTTATCCTCACCGTCAACCGTCGCAATTTGAAACTTTATCTGAACGTGTTTTAAAATTCTTTAACTTTTCTTTTAAAAGGAAAAACTATCTTTTTCTTAAAAAAAAAAAAAAAAATTTTTTTTTTTTTTTTGAACATTACTTCATTAATATCCGAAACAAAAAGAAACACGAGAAATATAACAAATCTATTATTTCTTTCTTTAGTTCGCTCAAAAACCAAAAAAAGACACGAAAAACAAAAAATTGTAGCTAGAACCTACCGAGGGGTTGATGATTCGCTCTACCAAAGTTGTGAGGAATACTCCAATTGAAAGCAAAATTGCATATCTTTGAGTTCCGTATGGTGAGCAGAAAAGATGGGAAGTCATCAAGGTAAATGTGACGGTTGTGACCTTTGTGTTACTCGATGTTGGATTTTAGGGCATATAATTTCGGTTAGAGCAATGAGTTTCTTTCTCTTTATGGTCAATTGCTTTGGAAGATGTCGTGAATCACTCACCGGCGATGAATGGAAAATGAGATTATCACGACGAAGGGAACCAAGTTTAGGTTGAAGGAACCAACACACTGAAAGCGAGATGTGTTAGGACACGCGGAAAGATGGCGTAGGACGGTTTAGATAATATTTCAGCTTACCTGTTTGCGGTCGGTTCTGTCTTTGGTTATGTTACCAGATCTTATATTTTTTATTGACATTCTTCGATGTGTTAGGGTTCACTTTAGTTTAACAAAGAGAATAATAAACGTATATATTAGGAATGAAAGTTGGTTTCGGGTATCAATTAAGAATAGAAAAGCAATAACAAAAAAAAATAAAAAAAAAAAAAAAAGGATATAAATAATATATTATGATGGGCTCTATCACGATGTGTATTATCGGGTTTCTTGACAAGGTAACAACTTATTGTGACTGGTTATCACATATGTGTATAAATTAATCTACATAGCGAAAATGCTAGGGACCAAAATATTTAGTATATGTATGTTGGTTGGCAATAAATTTTATAAACGTGGTTGACAAAACCATCGCTTGGAGCCTCTCGGCATTTATGCACAACGCACGTATGAACTAGTTGTGAGCACAATTTTTTCGTAACTCTTCGCTCTTGCTTCGTGAATATTGGGAGCAAATGCCATTTCTGTTATTAGTTACTAGAAGTTATTGTCAGACATATTATAAGATCAGCTATTCAAGGTCAGGATGCACAATCAAACCAGATATAGCGTTAAAAAAAATAACTTGAGCCATATTGTTTTTTACACAAAGAAAAGTAATTGGTTTGTTGCGCTAGAAACGTTATTGGCATTAATTTGTATACATAATAGACCGTATTGAGGCTTTATTTTAAAATAAATAAATAAAATAATAATAAATGCGATTTCCCTTTTAAGGTTATGGAATGTACGCTCTTGTTAGACAAGTCCTTTCATCCTATATTAGTGATGTGTTAATTTCACATCTTTGAATAAAAATGATATTATAGTGGTAACTGATGTCATGGTGACTCGTATTGTTATTTATGAAAAGGGTTGTTGTAAGTTTGTATTTTTTTTTGATTTGTTGTGTTTAATTTTTTTTTTATTGTTGTTTGGGCTAATGTTGACAATACTTGTGTTAATAATAAACCACCCTCATATCCTTGCCAACCTTCTTATTTAGTATATGTCATAGGTTATCATGGAGAACAGAGAATCGGGTTATATTTGCACTTAGATTTAAATATAAAAAATTAGAAACGATAAATCGATCTAATCG
>LBNU01026481.1:9350-55849 GCA_014162995.1 Artemisia annua | reverse complement strand
TGTTGTGAAACAACGGACCTACTAGCACAATAAGAACAATAATCAAAGAAACATATGAGAGAATGAGATGAAGAGATAGAACTTGTTGGTGTGTCATTGCATTGCATAAGGTACCCCTATTTATAGGGTCCTTAATATGATTGAAATTAAGTACATCTTTGGGTGTTACAATATAATCATAAAGGTCATGAATATAAGATTAATGGACAATCAATATGAATAAATATATTCATAACATTATGATGATTTTTTTTATTGCCCTCTTTTAATGTAGAAAAATCATACTGGTAAAAAATTAATTTAAAGTACATGTAGACTTTGTTAAAAATTGTCAAAATTTTACATGTAAATAACTATAAATAAAAAATTTATTTATATGAAAAAAAAAAAAAAAAAAAAAAAAAAAAAAAATTAAATAATAAAAAAAAAAAAAAAAAAAAAAAAAAAAAAAAAAAAAAAAAAAAAAAAAAGTTCGATACTATCGAAGTTGAACAAGAGTTGATCAATTCAAAGTAACATCACCCTTTTCTTATCTCATGCCCCTTACTATTTTTGGATTTTCAATTCCGATCCTATCTTTTACTTGCTATTTTTAAATAGTCACTTATATTTAATCAAAAAACAATCTATAACAATAACCTACCAATTACTTTAAAAGATTCGCTCTTGACTTGAAAAAAAAACTTAAGATCTCACCTCATGCTTTAATTGTATATTTGTATCTTTCTTTAATCGTGTTTAGGATAAGCATCGTCTAATATAGATCATTAACCATTATTTTAAGCCTCAAGCACAAAGCATAATCATTATAGAACAAACAAGATTATCATATTGTTTACATGTTGTAGTTTGTTGAAATAGCCAAAATAAATCAAACTTAGAACCCGTGAGAAGATATCTGGAAGCTTTTGACTTGAAATACTAGAAAGGGACGTTTTGAAATGTATGATGTGAGCCAAGCATGATAAAAATAAATAATATATATGTTTTGGCATAAATGGTTACTGCATTGTAATATTGTATTATTAGAGAATATGGGCACACTATAAACTATTTCAGATATGTATTAACTTGAGATTGATTTCATGATGATAAAAAATAAACATGGCTTGCAAATGCCTTGGAAAAGTTAACATATATCGTTCATTCTTAAGTTGTTTGTTATCTTTAATTACGATGTTTCTCGAGTGTGTGCAACATATTTTACTTTTGATCGCTAAGAGTTGACAAAAAAAAAATAAAGGAAGAATTTCAAATGTATCCCTCTTAAACTAAAAAAATATACATATATCCAATTTGAAAATTTTATTACATATATCCTTCCTTAACTTTAGAAACAAGTAGTGTACACCCGCACTTCGTTGCGGTATACGTAGCATTTGATTTTTTTTGTTTTCTATAGTTCTTCAGTTGGGGAAAAAAACAGGGAAGTAGCAGTCTAGCAGGAAGCCCAAAAAAAGCCCAGAGTATTTGCAATATTATATTAGTTCGGAAGTCGAGCCGATGCGCTATAATATCTATAGATAATATCATTTATGTCCAAAAAGTGATATTAATAATACATAAACTATTGAGTACATTACATGGTTTGTCCATGTGATTTAGGGTAAATCTCTAATTGAATCTCTATCTTTTTTTTATTGTCTAATTGATCCCTATGTTGAAACTATTGCACAACGTCCATCCTTGTAACCAAATTCAGTTAAGTATCCCTTTTATCTCACCCCACCCCAAAGGTATTTTCGCCTTTCCGTGTTTTCACTTATAATAAAAGGTTTTCATTTCATATCACTTCATATTTAATACTTTGTTTCCCCCATATTTGTCTCACCCACCCACGAAACCAAAACCTTTGATCTTCTACAGTACCAAACCCTTAATCTGATCTAGGTAATGCAATGGTAGCCTCGACAAACCAATGGTCAATGCGTGATTAAAAGGAGGATGTGGATGTTTATGAAGCTTACAGTATGATACGGTTTTTTCCAACAATAGTTGAATAGTTTTTTTTCAATATCATTTGATTATGTACAAGTTATAATAGAATCAAGCCGATTCCCGAATAATTGACTTTAGGAAGGAAACCTCTAATTTGATCATTTAAACAAAACCCTAATTTTTTTCTTTTTGTTATTGTTTTTTGCAAAAACTAAATAGGGAAATACAGATGCTCTGTTTTCGTTGAAGCTTAATTATGCTGGGTTGTTTACTGAATCACCTGGTAGGACTTATGAAAATGGTGACTTTGCTTTTTTTGACTGCATTGATATTGATGAGTTCACAGTACATGAGTTTAATGATATGGTTAAGAAAATAGGATTTAGTGGTACATAATGTACTACAGTTTTCTTAGGCCTGATATGAACTTAGACAATTGATTTATAACACTCACAAAAATATTTAAGGCCAAAGTTGAAAAAGAAAGACTAAAAAAGTCAATAGTAGACAATAAATTTAGGACGGAGAGAGTACTTGGTCATGATTTGCGTGACACTCTTCTCGAATGAAGTTGATATTGAGTAAACTACATATTCAGGAACGTATTAATAGGGTTGCAAATCTTGGCCATGTGTTTTTTGAGTTGGATATCGAGTAAACCACATATTTGAGTTCCAATGATGAAAAGTAGAGCAAAGCAATTACGTATCAGTTAGGCAGATAACATTGATGAAAGACCGATGTTCAGATCTGTTACTAATCCATGTGAACTATTTCCGCAGGCAGATGATATTGGTGACCAAAGTTTTCAATGATCACTCTTGTCACATTAGCGTCACATCGGCTTTTTCTTTTTATGAGTACACCCCAACTATAAATAAGTAGTAAGGCAACCGCAACCGCAACCACAAAAAAATTAAAAAAAAAAAAANAAGGTGGGTTTTGAAATGAGGGAATGGATTGATTCCAAATAAAATTGTTTGATAGATATTAATGAGAATAAAAATGAGAAATGACGATCATAAATCAGTTATAGGGTCGAGGTTGTATCTTATCAACTAACATTCCCCACTTTATATTTTTGTTTACTTTATAAGTTGAAAGTGGCTCACTCATGTATAGTATAATGTATATTTTTTTACTATTTTATAGGTTGAATGAGACTCACACATGTACGATACAAGTTTTCATATACCTTTTTTTAGGGAGAATTGCGTATATACTCACTAAAACTAAAAAACTTGCATATTTTTTCAAAATACAAGTTTTCAATGATGTACAATGCAAGTTAAGCATGTTTTGAGTACATATGCTGATATGCAAGTTTTAATTGGTATATATGCAATTGCCCCCTAATAAATAAGTTTCATACGAAACAAAAGGAATGACGATGATACATGTGATTTCATATACCTTTTTTATGAAATCCATGAAATCCATGCCGATAGTGATTCCGAGTAGCAAATCAAACACCGAATATACAAATAAGATGGTGATAAGAATGTAGTACGTATATAGGAGTACTAATTTACTACTTCGTATTATACGTAGTAGTAGCTTTCAACACTTATTGGGTCATACATAAGAACCAATCAGATGTATATGTTTTTATCAACTTCTAGATTGGTCTAAAACACGTCACTTCAAGGACAAACATGTCCTTTTCTGGTATCGGGGCACACATATGTTAAACGAGATAAGAACCAAACTATAAACACTACTAACATCCTTCCACAAACTAAATTAAAAAACAAATATATAGGGGGTTTGATGCAAGTCCAAGACCTCATTCCACTTGTATTGGATGGATGGAGACATGGTATCACATTGCTTTCAAGCATGGAACTTAAATAATGGGTCATAGAGCTAGCTACAACTTACAAGGGGTCCTATATTAAATTTCATTCTACTGAACTTGTTCTAACATTTTGGTCAACTAAAAAACCACAGTTATCCATCTTGTTTGGATACAAATATCGTATTTTTCTATCTTATTTTGTGTTTTTGCAAATAATAACTGCAATGCAGTGTATGCAAAACAAATAATTAGGATATACTTTTTGACTAAGCATTTTTTTTAGAAAGATTGGTTAGTAGTTAGTGGTTCAAGTCGTGCAGCGACATCAAAACGGACAGTATACCTTCCTTGAATCTTTGTCTTTGGGGAATAAACCCTACTCCTTTTTTTCGCTTCGTCTAGGAGGAAAAATATTCAAAAATATTATACGCAGTATATTATTTTCTAGCTAAAAAAAAATCCCCAAAAACGATGTCCATGCACGGAGTCAAGGAATTAGGAAGGTTCAATGGAACATAAGTATCAAACTTTAGCTCCTTGTTGGGTTGAAAATGTCAAAAGGTTGTAAACATGTCCCATGAAAGACCGTTTGTTGGAAAAAACAGACACAAAGTTAGTTTATTAACATGATAACACGATCAAAATATTTTCTACTTTTCATCATGTAAAACTAAATTTAAGATTAACTTATACTTTTTAAGTATTGGAAATTAGTGTAATCTTATTGCTCAGCAAAAAATTAAAAATATAGCTTTATCTTACATTTATTTTAAAAAAATAATAGCTCACAAATAATTCAACATTATCGTTTTTTATGCGATCAATCAGATGCAGTTTCAACCAAATTTTGACTTAATGTTAATTTTGTTGGCCAATTTAGTTGTTCTGTTTCCACACATATTAACTTAATTAGTTTAAATAAAATGACGTTTAGGGTTAATAGTATTAAATAAAATGATAAAAGAAATGGAAGAAAACATAGTGTTATTTTAATGATTTTGAAAGGAAATGTTTCCTCACATTTTTTAGAGGAAAGTTTTTACTTTACTTTTCTTTAATGAAATAACTCAAGAACACGGTGTGTTTATGGTGTTGATGCGAAACATCTAAAAATATATTTTATAGAAATGAGTTTTTATTATTTATAATAAATATCAAATGATTTATAAAACAAAATCAAGTTTTAAATTAAAAAATTATTGTTTATTTTCAAATTAAACCATTTGCTTGTTTACTATTTACTACTATATTATCATTACGTGCGTGTGAAGTATTTTGTTAGGTGTGTTTGTATAAAGTAGTTATTTTTAATGATGATAATTATAAAATATTAAATATAGTGATAATAGTAATGTGCTAAATAATAATGTATCGTTGACATTAAAATAACGATAGTGATGACTATAAAGCCTAGTATCAGAGATGATTATAGATCATTTGCCAGATAAATCAAATATAGCATTTCTGGAACACTGATATTGTTTGAAGTATGGGTGTGCACGATTCGATTTGGGTTGGTTTTTGGCTAAAATCGAAACTGAACCGAAATGTTCGGTTTTTATAGAACCCAAAACCGAAACCATTCAGTTTTTGGCGGTTCGGTTTTTTCGGTTTATTATCGATTTCGGTTCGCTTTTTTGGGTTTTTTAACTTATGCTCTAACTTTTTAAAATATACATAAGATTTTATAATTTTAAACGATAATACTATATAATTAAATTTTTCTGGAAAAACCCCGTGCGTGCACGGGAATTAAACCTAGTTATAGAACAAACAAGATTATCATATTGTTTACATGTTGTAATTTGTTGAAATAGCCAAAATAAATCAAACTTAGAACCCGTGAGAAGATATCTGGAAGCTTTTGACTTGAAATACTAGAAAGGGACGTTTTGAAATGTATGATGTGAGCCAAGCATGATAAAAATAAATACTCCGTAATATATATGTTTTGGCATAAATGGTTACTGCATTGTAATATTGTATTATTAGAGAATATGGGCACACTATAAACTATTTCAGATATGTATTAACTTGAGATTGATTTCATGATGATAAAAAATAAACATGGCTTGCAAATGCTTTGGAAAAGTTAACATATATCGTTCATTCTTAAGTTGTTTGTTATCTTTAATTACGATGTTTCTCGAGTGTGTGCAACATATTTTACTTTTTGATCGCTAAGAGTTGACAAAAAAAAAAAAAAAAAAAAGGAAGGATTTCAAATGTATCCCTCTTAAACTAAAAAAATATACATATATCCAATTTGAAAATTTTATTACAAATATCCTTCCTTAACTTTAGAAACAAGTAGTGTACACCCGCACTTCGTTGCGGTATACGTAGCATTTGATTTTTTTTGTTTTCTATAGTTCTTCAGTTGGGGAAAAAAACAGGGAAGTAGCAGTCTAGCAGGAAGCCCAAAAAAAGCCCAGAGTATTTGCAATATTATATTAGTTCGGAAGTCGAGCCGATGCGCTATAATATCTATAGATAATATCATTTATGTCCAAAAAGTGATATTAATAATACATAAACTATTGAGTACATTACATGGTTTGTCCATGTGATTTAGGGTAAATCTCTAATTGAATCTCTATCTTTTTTTTATTGTCTAATTGATCCCTATGTTGAAACTATTGCACAACGTCCATCCTTGTAACCAAATTCAGTTAAGTATCCCTTTTATCTCACCCCACCCCAAAGGTATTTTCGCCTTTCCGTGTTTTCACTTATAATAAAAGGTTTTCATTTCATATCACTTCATATTTAATACTTTGTTTCCCCCATATTTGTCTCACCCACCCACGAAACCAAAACCTTTGATCTTCTACAGTACCAAACCCTTAATCTGATCTAGGTAATGCAATGGTAGCCTCGACAAACCAATGGTCAATGCGTGATTAAAAGGAGGATGTGGATGTTTATGAAGCTTACAGTATGATACGGTTTTTTCCAACAATAGTTGAATAGTTTTTTTTCAATATCATTTGATTATGTACAAGTTATAATAGAATCAAGCCGATTCCCGAATAATTGACTTTAGGAAGGAAACCTCTAATTTGATCATTTAAACAAAACCCTAATTTTTTTCTTTTTGTTATTGTTTTTTGCAAAAACTAAATAGGGAAATACAGATGCTCTGTTTTCGTTGAAGCTTAATTATGCTGGGTTGTTTACTGAATCACCTGGTAGGACTTATGAAAATGGTGACTTTGCTTTTTTTGACTGCATTGATATTGATGAGTTCACAGTACATGAGTTTAATGATATGGTTAAGAAAATAGGATTTAGTGGTACATAATGTACTACAGTTTTCTTAGGCCTGATATGAACTTAGACAATTGATNAAAAAAAAAAAAAAAAAAAAAAAAAAAAAAAAAAAAAAAAAAAAGCTACACACACTGACAAAATAAAAGTTTCGGTTGGTAGCCAACTGAAAGATTGAAAAAGTTAGGATGAGACGCGATTGTCATCGGTTGAGCTAAGGGGGAGAACTCGGTTGGTAGGGGTGCAACTCCTGCATTACCATCAGCCTAATCATGCTTAAGGATGCGTTTGGCAGGTGGGTTTTGAAATGAGGGAATGGATTGATTCTAAATAAAATTGTTTGATAGATATGAATGAGAATAAAAATGAGAAATGACAATCATAAATCAGTTATAGGGTCGAGGTTGTATCTTATCAACTAACATTCCCCACTTTATATTTTTGTTTACTTTATAAGTTGAAAGTGGCTCACTCATGTATAGTATAATGTATATTTTTTTACTATTATATAAGTTGAATGAGACTCACACATGTACGATACTAATATTAGGGAGAATTGCGTATATACTCACTAAAACTAAAAAACTTGCATATTTCTTCAAAATACAAGTTTTCAATGATGTACAATGCAAGTTAAGCATGTTTTGAGTACATATGCTGATATGCAAGTTTTAATTGGTATATATGCAATTCACCCCTAATAAATAAGTTTCATACCAAACAAAAGGAATGACGATGATACATGTGATTTCATATACCTTTTTATGAAATCCATGAAATCCATGCCGATAGTAATTCCGAGTAGCAAATCAAACACACCCCGAATACACAAATAAGATGGTGAAAAGAATGTACGTAGTATATAGGAGTACTAATTTACTACTTCGTATTATACGTAGTAGTAGCTTTCAACACTTATTGGGTCATACATAAGAACCAATCAGATGTATATGTTTTTATCAACTTCTAGATTGGTCTAAAACACGTCACTTCAAGGACAAACATGTCCTTTTCTGGTATCGGGGCACACATATGTTAAACGAGATAAGAACCAAACTATAAACACTACTAACATCCTTCCACAAACTAAATTAAAAAACAAATATATAGGGGGTTTGATGCAAGTCCAATACCTCATTCCACTTGTATTGGATGGATGGAGACATGGTATCACATTGCTTTCAAGCATGGAACTTAAATAATGGGTCATAGAGCTAGCTACAACTTACAAGGGGTCCTATATTAAATTTCATTCTACTGAACTTGTTCTAACATTTTGGTCAACTAAAAAACCACAATTATCCATCTTGTTTGGATACAAATATCGTATTTTTCTATCTTATTTTGTGTTTTTGCAAATAATAACTGCAATGCAGTGTATGCAAAACAAATAATTAGGATATACTTTTTGACTAAGCATTTTTTTTAGAAAGACTGGTTAGTAGTTAGTGGTTCGAGTCGTGAAGCGACATCCAAACGGACAATATAACTTCTTCTAATTTTTGTCTTTGGGGAATAAACCCCACTCCTTTTTTTCACTTCGTTTAGGAGGAAAACCCCATTGACAAGCCTCGAAGCCGAGACCTCCAAGAGAAACAACCCCCAAGGTTACCCCTGGTGGCCACCCTAAAATGTACACACCTATTGAGGTTTGAACTCTTGACCTCTTGTTTAAAAGTCAAGTGTAGTTTCAAGAAGGAAGATTAAAACTTGTTTCTTTGAAAACAAAATCCCAAAGACCTTTCAAGTAAGAAACCGTTTGTTCGAATATTTTTGAATAGTAATATTGAAAATAGATAAAAGAAACATTTTTGTATATTCCAAATATCATTTTCTAGCTAAAAAAAATCCCCAAAAACCATGTCCATGCACGGAGTCAAGGAACCAGGAAGGTTCAATGGAACATTAAGTATCAACCCTTGTGGGGTTGAAAAGGTCAAAAGGTGTAAACATGTCCCATGAAAGATCATTTGTTGCAAAAAACACACAAAGTTAGTTTATTAACATGATAACACGATCAAAATATTTTCTACTTTTCATCGTGTAAAACTAAATTTAAGATTAACTTATACTTTTTAAGTATTGAAAATTAGTGTAATCTTATTGCTCGGTAAAAAATAAAAATATAGCTTTATCTTACATTTATTCTAAAAAAATAATAGCTCACAAATAACTGAACATTATTGTTTTTTATGCGATCAATCAGATGCAGTTTCAACCAAATTTTGATTTAATGTTAATTTTTGTTGGCCAATTTAGTTGTTCTGTTTCCACACATATTAACTTAATTAGTTTAAATAAAATGACGTTTAGGGTTAATAGTATTAAATAAAATGATAAAAGAAATGGAAGAAAACATAGTGTTATTTTAATGATTTTGAAAGGAAATGTTTCCTCACATTTTTTAGAGGAAAGTTTTTACTTTACTTTTCTTTAATGAAATAACTCAAGAACACGGTGTGAGTTTTTTTTATTGTGTTGATGCGAAACATCTAAAAATATATTTTATAGAAATGAGTTTTTATTATTTATAATAAATATCAAATGATTTATAAAACAAAATCAAGTTTTAAATTAAAAAATTATTGTTTATTTTCAAATTAAACCATTTGCTTGTTTACTATTTACTACTATATTATCATTACGTGCGTGTGAAGTATTTTGTTAGGTGTGTTTGTATAAAGTAGTTATTTTTAATGATGATAATTATAAAATATTAAATATAGTGATAATAGTAATGTGCTAAATAATAATGTATCGTTGACATTAAAATAACGATAGTGATGACTATAAAGCCTAGTATCAGAGATAAATCAAATATAGCATTTCTGGAACACTGATATTGTTTGAAGTATGGGTGTGCACGGTTCAATTTGGGTTGGTTTTTGGCTAAAATCGAAACTGAACCGAAATGTTCGGTTTTTATAGAACCCAAAACCGAAACCATTCAGTTTTTGGCGGTTCGGTTTTTTCGGTTTATTATCGATTTCGGTTCGCTTTTTTGGGTTTTTTAACCGTTTATATTTGGGAATGGCAAATTTATACCAACAAACTTGTATTACTTAGAAAATTGGTTATTCTTCTTTACTTTTTGTCAATCTAAGCATAAAAATGTTTATCGCATAATTCTACAATTACACATATATAGATGAGAGACACACACACGCAAGTGAATATACACATAGTTTGATCATTGTCATATATTTATTGATATATTCTCAAGTAAACATATGACACGACAAGACAAACCAGGGACGGACCCAGGATTTTCGAGTGGGTGTTGCACAAATTTTTTTCTTCGTAAATACTCAAAAAAAAAAATCAACGTTATATTATTTGTAAAAATGAAAAACTAATCAATAAAGCACCATGTCTCTTACTATTGACCTCTTTGACGTTTCGAGCCTTGAAAGCGCTTTATCACGTCTTCATTTGTAACCTTCGCGAATAGTTCTTTTTCTATGTTACAAAAAAAAATATAATAAAAAAAAAATAAATAAAAATAAAGCATCATTCATATAATTTCACCCATTTTGTTGTTGCGGAGATTTATCTTTATCAATTTCATTGCTGAAAAACATCTTTCTACGGTTGCGGTTGCCACAGGAAAGACTAAAGAAAGCTTCACTAACTTATAGATCAAAGGAAAAGAAATATGCTTCTTTCGTGTCACCATCAACGTAGCAAGCTCGGTAATTCCTTTCAACTTCATAAAGTATGTACATGAATCATAGTTTCATGGTAGAGATCAAGTTCTCGCCTAAGAGAAAACCCGTAAAATCACATCGATAAAACGTAGTTAAAGTAATTAGCTTTGATGCATCAAAAATCGTAAATGAATCACATGGACTCCAGGCTGACATGTTAGTAAGCAAGTCTTAATCGATAGGATACAATCGAATTCGGTAATTACTCATCCCTTGTTTAGTTTGCTTATTAAAGGTAACAGAAATAGATTGATTTTTCTTCATTAGATTTTCACATTTTTGAAGTGCTTTGTTGTTAAAACTATTAAGTTCATCCTCATGGTCTTTCAAACTTGTTTTTTTACTCCAACTATCAAACTCCTGTACCGTAAAAGCATCACCTGCACCATGATCCGTAAACAAATAGCAACACAAACAATATGATCTTTTGAGTAGTGAATAAATGATGATGGTGAAAGTTAAATGACTTGAATCGTTTGGATTGGGAATTCGGAAGGAACAGTCAAATAGATACTTTTGTTTGGTAAATTGATTGTGTATTACTATTAGATTTAACTAATTTGGGTTTAGTGGGCTATTTATTTCTTTACAATTATATCTTGGGCTAAACAAAAAGTGTAGTATAAATAATTGCTAGAAGAAAGTCATTCAAATTATGCATTTAACCACGAATCATTAATCAGATGTTGATGTTTTAATATATGTTTCTATCTCTAATTATTTCAGTTACATTTGACATGTGTTTTCTCTTTGCACCTTAAAAAATGAAAATAGCAAAAAACAATTATCGGGGGTTGCACATATCAAGAAATGACAATTTTCGAAAAAAAATTACACTTCGTGACCTGAAAAAGGGTGTAGCCCGTGCCACACCCGGCACCAATGTGGGTCCGTCCATGCGACAAGCACGCGTAAAACATGAACGTTAAGATTAAACTATTATAAATCCACTCACAAAAAGAACATGAATTTATAATTTTGATTTATTTAGTTATTTATTCATATTATATTAATTATATATTATTACACTGGTTCGATTCAGTTTTTGGACGAAAATCGAAATCGAACCGTATTTTTCGGTTTTTGAAAAGGTAAAAACCAAATCATCAATTTTTAGTTTCGGTAGATTTTTTCCGTTCGGTTTTTTTTGTTTGATTTTTTCGGTTTTCTGTTTGGTTTCGAATTTTTCGATTTTTTTTTTCCTCACCCCTAGTTTAAAGTATATAATGAAAAAAAAAAAAAGAAAAAAGAAAAGAAAAAACTACGTAATATTGTCATTGGATGTTTACTTGGGCATGTGAACTTATCCATGTGTCACCTATACGGAGGTAAGGACTACAGAAGTTTTGACACGTATTGGTTGTTGTTTAATTCCTACGTATTAATTGTTGTTGTATTAATATTTGTGCCACTATTTATGATACAAAAGTTAGTTATTTTTTGGTATTATTAAATTATTTATCTCTAAGTAAATCAGTATTGCATTAAGAGTAGTGATAGAGGGGCCTAAAAAAAGGCCTAAAAGTAGGCCTAAAAAAATGTGTTATCCACTGATTGGTTATATTAGAGGTGGGTCCTTCTGATGTCACCAATCAGAAGATGACACCTCTTTTTAGGTCTATTTTTAGGCCTCTTTTTAGGCTTACTTATCATTTTCCTTGCATTAAACTTTAACAACAACAAGCTTTATATGAAGCACAAATCTCTATCAGCAACAAGCTTTAGCGACGTCGAAGACCATCTTAAGATATTATTCCTATAAGGTATTTTACCCAATGGGCTAACATGTGTTTGGAGGCGTGATACTGTGTTGTCATTGATAAGGCTCCTTTTTTGACGGGCTTAGATAGTTAAAGCACAAAACATTTTGAGGATGCTGATGTTGAACTATTCGATTCATTTTAGCACGAATTATGATTAATTTTTAACGTTCGAATTTGTTTGTTTATACCTACTTACAGAAGAGACTCGATAAATTTATACACGTTAATTAAAAATAACCTTTTAACATAATAATCTTTGAGTCATTTAATCAAAGATAAACTAATATTGAATTAATAAATTTAGATGATCCAATGAGTATTAATAATTTATAGAGTTTTCATCGTATGTTTGTTTTATGATTTGCGCTTTTCACAGAATTAATCAAACATTAAATTAATAAAGTGGTCATGCAAACAATTTGAAAATAAACAAGTTTGCACTAATTGAGTTCATGTAGAGGTAGATTTTTAACTCATGAATTAATGAGAAACGATACATGCTATCATTGTTGATGATTACTCGCGGTACACATGAGTTAACTTTATACATTCAAAAGATGAAAGTTTCAATATTCAATATTAATATAATTATTTGTCTTTGCGTATAAAGCGTTTCTTAACTTGACGTTTTTCTACCAAGTTTTGAGTGTGAGATGCTTTAGTCTTCCGAGAGGGGCTTTTAGCTTCTAATCTCCCAACACTACGTGACGTAGCTTTTGATCTCCCAACACTACATGATGTTTCTCAATCTGTGGTAGTAAACAAATTAGAATTAGTTGAATTAACAACTTTATCGTGTTTTCTCGTTTGCTAGATTTGATTGTTTTACTGCCTAGATCTATGATTATGAGAATTATGAATTTTAGGTTGAACATAAGAGTTAATAAATGCAGTTAATTTAAACATTGCAGGTACAAGCACATTTGTATGTCTCATAGTATTCTAATTATCCATAAACATATCAGGACCACGTAAAAGCAATTTTCGCAAAATATTATTGTCCACATTTTCTTTTTGATTTGTCCCAATTAATTATCTTTGTCTAAATATAGAACTTGAAATTGTTTAGGTTTACCTTACTACCTCTAATCAAAAGTAGCATTTACAAAGTTAAACGAAATAATTAACTAATGGTCAATGGGTAAAACTGTTTTTTAATGTGTATTACAAAAATCAAAGCAGTAATAATATTTTTTTTAATCATTGTGTTTTTTTTTCAATAAAAAATAAATTTAGAACAAAAGGAGTAACTAGTAGTATGGGAGAGCAATAAAATCAAAAAACCGAACCAAAACCCAAACAACCAAAAAACCGCCAAAATAAAACCGAACCAATTCTAAAACCGATGGTGCAGTTTTGGTTTTTAAAAAAACCGAAAGTTTTGGTTTTTTTTTGGTTTTATATGAACACCCAAATCGAAAAAATCGACCCGCCACATACTGATATTCATAAAACTACTAAGAAATATATACGTATTAGTTTGATACAAGTAATCAACGAAGTCTAAAAACTAACAGATTATGTATTTGTAATGATGTTTATTTAGTTAACTCTATAATAAATTCGTAAACTTAGTTTTTATTTATTTATTTATTTATTTATTTATTTATTTATTTCATATATGTTCGCACATCTCATCTTTATATACATGTTATGCAATATTATTATTTTATAACAAAATATTCAACTTACATTATAGGATTTCTTGATTTAGGTTTTGGGTGTTCAAAAAATATTGGAATATTCGGATATCCGAAAAATTGATCAAAATTTATTAAAATGTTGGGTTTTATGAATTTTCTGTTTTGAAACTCATATAAAAGTTTTCAAAAACTTATAAATATTTAGATATTCGGATATATAAAACTGTTATTCGAAATTTCGGATATCCGAAATTATATAACTTAGCTAAAACAATAGGTCTAACATAAAACCATAAACTCAAATTTTGGTTATCTGAAAACCGAAAAAACCAAAAACCGAACCGCAAAAAACAAAAAACCAAACTGAACTTTTTATGCTAGGTTTGATTTTAGCCAAAAAAACTGCCGAAACCGCCCCATGCTCACCCCTAGTAAATTGTACGATAGCATGTGCAATTCGCCACATACTCTAAACAACTCCCGAACTTCATCACTCCAACCTAAAACCCTAAAAATACCTAAACACTTCATCACTCCAACCTAAAACCCTAAAAATACCCTAATCCTCATACCAAATCCCACAAGTTTCAATCTTTAACCTTTTTAACCAAACCCTACAAAACACTAATCAAATCCAAAATCTTAGACATCCTAGACACCACACCAAACACCCCGCAAACCCTAAAGTCAAGACTAAAAAATGGGGAAACTTTATATGGACTTTTTCTATTGTTAAATTCACCAACATTTGCTAAGATTGCTGGTCTTTCTTATGTTGTTGTGGAATTGGAACATGGTCCAGGCGGGATACCTGATGCTTTGGCATGTTTACTCGCTCTTGCGGCTGAAATACTCCTACCCTTATTCAAACATATGATCCTGCACCAATGTGGGTTAAAAAAGCACTTGATATTTGACCTTAAGGGATTATGTTTCCCATGATTGAGAGTCAGAAAATGGCAAAAAAGGTGGTTTCATATTGTAGAACTTAGTTACAATAATAGGTCTAACATAAACTATCAATTCAAATTTCGGATATTCAAAAACCGAAAATACCGAAATTTCGAACCGGAAAAAACGAAAACCAAACCTAACTTTTGATGCGGGGTTTGATTTTAGAAAAATTAAAATCTATTTATTTTAGAGGCATGCCAAAATATTATTATATGAGTGAATGTTACTTTCGGTGTGCTCCTATAATCACGTTACTTTATACTTTCTTGTTTCACTTTTATTCCTTTCTTTTACCCTCAATCAGGACGCTTATAACCCGATGCACCAATCCATAATTTACGAACTAATGTTTTCTGTCATTAATTGTATTCACATATGAATACGTAATAATTATAGAACATCGAGTATCCTCATTTTGGTCCAAAATTTGTATTCTATAACCATGCACGAGTTTTACAGTAAATTAATAAGTCTTTATTTCCAAAAGTTGTTTTCTATTTGCATTTGTTTTGACATAAGATTGGAGAGTAGTGATATCGTTACCATAGAATATGTTACCTTATGCATATTTCAATTTTATATCACTAACTTAGGCATAACTATATTACTATCACTACATATTTGATCATTTCCGATAAAAAACCAACACGAATTCAGTTGAACAAAGTTCATTTTCAATTAATCCAAACCTCATTTTCACTACTAATTCACGCTGAATGCAATCATAATATCGCACAAGGTATCCGCAAGTTAGGCATAACAACCTTTCCCCGTTGATCAACAAGTTAATTACGTGTAGCCTTGCTTATACTTGCGAAAGAGATCTTCTGTTTTCGCATTGCGAAAGGCACAACACCCGATCAAATAAACACATATTAAAGCTACAAGGGTTATGATCAAAATTATATTAGCCATCCTCCATTCCTTCTTCAGATTCTCAAGCAACCCGGCCTTGCATGAATCACAACCATAACAAAGCTCGGTTTGCTCATTGCTCCAGTTTAGGCAATCCATATCAGCTGCATTGTTGATTGGACTTATCCAATATGTCGGGTTTACAAAAGTATACCCGCACTGCGTAGGAGGCTTACAACATCCTGACTGTAATTAAAGAGATAAATCTTTTATTAGAATATATTTAGGGGAATAAAGGTATGCACTACAACATGGTTATGTTAGAATCTTTGCCTCTTAACTTTTTCTTACGTACATATTCTCATGAAAACCAGCTTTCACTTATTCGTGTCATGTTTTCATGTCCCTTACTCTATCTCGTTGGTCATTACACCTTGCATGCTTAGTTAACACACATACCATATATTCCACTGATCAGTATATTATAAGCTAAAACTGAACATATCTTAACAAGAATAAATCTAGGATATTTTCGACAGTCAAGAGGAAATTATAATGTTACATTAAAACGATTGTAACAATTAAGTTTGCTCGAAAAAAAGCAAATAATTAAGTTTATAAGCCAGCTTTAAAGTGTTAAAATAAAGGTTAAAAACAATTTGAAAAACATTTGTGGCAAAACCAATAAAATTTCAATGTCCATATTGCTCACATACTTAATATTGTAATCATGCAACAATTTAAAGTTGTACCATACATACCAAAATCATCCCTGTATTGGTTATTATGAATCAAAGGGAGTAACATCTTTAATATGATAAAAGTTAAAAAGAAATTTCTCTAAAATATGAAGTCAAAAAATGGAAGTAATAATGAAAACAAAAACAGATAAAAAGTTTAATACAAACCTGTAATGGTGTAATGTGTGCATTGAAGAAATCTTGAGCCATGCGATAGGTTTGGTTTAATTCAGCACATAAACTTGTAGAACTTAAACAAGTTCTTATTTTATCCCATTTATAATTGCTTCTAACTCGTCGGCGTAAAAATCCTGAGTAATCATCAAGCCGGTATTCTAAGAAAGCCCGGCTCGGCTCAGGATGACCAGAGCCCCTCATAGTAACCATGTACACAAAAACCACTAAACAAGCTAGCAAGATGATTAGTATAAGCATGGAAATAAGATAGAATACAAGAAGCCACGAAACTCGCCAAAACCCTCCAATGAATCCAGCTATGGCTACAACCAAGATCAAGACACCTAGAACTATAACGGGCCATTGTAGGATTTGAACACAAGCATTATCGTCCTCGCTTGCTAGCCAGATCCCGGCTCCAATGATTGGGATGGAGAGCAACATGGCCACGAAGTTGATGCCTCCAATGACATTGTTGCTCATTGCCATGTTTGTTTTGGAGGGTGGTAGATATTGAGAGGGTTTACTGGTTTAGAACTCAAATGTTTTTTTGTTCTTTATTTTAGATGTAAAAGCTAGTGAAGAAAGGTATCATGGGATGGTTATTATAAGGGGGTCTTGAGCTTTTGGCACATTTTCTGATCACTTCACTTTCACTTTTGAAAAAGGGTGAAAATCCCTTGATTGTGTTTGAAAAATGGTGTTTTGCCAGGATGGTATCAACTTACCATAAGACGGGCCCTTAGTGGATGATTTAACCTAGGAATAAATTATTCAATTGATCGCCTTTTACATGTCACAATGAAAATTTTCAAACGATCATGATTTATAGACTATAAGCGTGGCATAGGCTAGACACAAGGTACCACCTTTGGTGTTTTGATCAAAGCATCGAGCCCAACATTATTCATGTTATAAAATAAACATTGATATATTGTTTTCATATAAATTTCCGTGAGAAAGGGCAAGCTTCAAAACCATTTTCAATCTTACAAAGTGAATTTAGTGATGTTTCTAGCTTCTGATATGTAAATGACCATTTTATGAGTTTGAAGCTTATTAGTATTAGATAACAAAACCGTCTTTAAAGCTTAGAGCATTAGGTGTAGTTGGGGAGGCTTGCCTCCTCATTCGGGTCTCACTCCTGCCACATCATCAAACACCTCAACTTCAACTATCCACAACAAACCCCCCCTCACCAAACAACAAACTTCAACTTCCCTATTAGGGCCCCACCTCTTACACATATATTTTTTTATTCATTTCATTAAATAATTTAAATTCATTTCACAAATACTAAAAAATAACAAAACATACTAATTTTATTTCATCAAATAAAAAACATACAATACGGAAAAGAAAATACGATACGAGAAAAAAAAAACACGCATAGAATATGAAAAAGAAAATACGATACGAAAAAAAAAATACGATACTAATATGAAAATTAAACATTTTATGCGTCATCTTTGCGGTCGAGACTTTGTTATTTCTGAGTTATTCTTGCTTGTCTCTTGCGAATTATTTCGGCTCTAACCGGGTCAGTAACCGTGTTTGGATCAAGCATTAGCATCTGCATATCCTGCCACTCCAACGCCGCAGCTTCTTTCTCGAACGCCTTTTCCTCCCTCTTCCTCCGCGCCTCGTAACAAGCCGTTTGAGCGTCTTTTGCTTGATTATACTTTTCGGATAATTGTCCCGAAAAAGTACTCGTTTGACTCCCACCGGAACTCGCCGCACTCGACGTTTCCGTCGACTTTTGTTTCTTTCCGGGTCGCCTGTTGGTTCTTTCGGGACGAGGTCGTTTGTCCGGCCCTAATATATCCTCAAGACATGTAATGTCTAGAGGGTCTTCAGCATCCCATTTCGGGTAGCGTTTCAGGATCTCCCAAACGTGAACCAAAGTGAAACCCCTCTGTCCAAAACGTTGTGAGAAGTTCGTTTTGGCATTCTTGTTGGGAATTTTAGAAGTTCCTACTGATGGAGTCTGCTGACAGGTTCCTACGGATGGTTACTGCTGAAGCTATAGATGGTTTCTGCTGATGACATTGTTCCTGCGGAAGATTTGTTTCTACGGATATAGTTATTCCGTGATTTATTATTAGTTTGTTAGGATATGCATGAGCTATTTTAGGTAGTGATATGCATTGATCTTTTATTTATTATTGTATTAGGGTTCCTTGTGTATAAAAGGAACAATAGGTTTTATTATTAGGGATGCTTAACCAAAAGAAAAACACTTTTAGTGTGTGTAACCTAGATCCATAGAGGATCATTTTATTATTAGATCAAAACCTTTATTATAACTTTCATGATCATTTTCACCACTGCGACGCTCTAAATGTTTATAAATAGCGTTGAATTTTTGGCAGTCGCCATTGATCCTCGACCATTTACCGGATAGCATGTTTTTGGTTCGAGGGTCTTCAGTAGTCCGCTCGTTGAAAAGTGCATGAATTTCGTTCCAAAAGAATTCATTCTCTTTGTCATTTCCCAGATCTTCGTCTTGGGAACCTTCTATCCACGCTTCCGCAAGAATCGTTTCTTCTTGTTTGGACCACAACTTTCGCGCACGCGTATGAGCAGCTTCTTCCAAGTCATCGTCATCGCCCGCGTCCAAATTTACGACGTTTTTTCCTCTTTGGGCTTTGGTTTTTTTTCCTTGGCCTTTGGGCGGTGATCGTGCCTTAGGTACTTTAAACATACCTTGAGATGGTTGTGACGGTTGTGGTGGTTGTGATGGAGGAAAAGTGGATGGTTGATTCGGGTTATAAAATTGTGGCGACGAATTGAATTGTTGTTGACTTGCGAATCCTAGTTGAAACGCATATTGTTGGTTACGGTAAATTTCATTCGGATTTAATGGTTGCGAACCGTATGGCGGTGAAGGGTTTGGACTTTGAGACGAGGGACTAGAAGAGTTTGAGGCTCCCCCGTATTGACGTTGGTTTGACGTTAGGAGGTTCGTGAAATAGCCTCCTTCGTTCGGGTTTTGAGACATTTTTGTTTTGATTAGGAGAAGAGGTATAGAAATTTTTAGTTTATATTGTTGAATGTAGTGAAGAGAAGTGAAAAGGAGGTTAGTATTTATAGTGTTTATGTAAAAGAGGGTATGGAGAAAAAAAATAAAATACAAACAAACACTACCGTTGTAAACCAAACGGTAATATTTCCAACGTTAACATTCACTTTTTCAGCTTTTTTGGTTCGCCGTGGCCACGGGGAGGTGCCCAACAAAGAGGAACGGAGAGGGGTTTTTGGTGTAGCGGCGAGCTTCGGCTCGCCGTTGACTTTGCCATGTCGGACGGCGAGCTGAACGGCGAGCCCTACACCTAATGCTCTTATATATAGCTTCTATCACGCATTGCTTTTATCCACAGAAAACCGCATTGTATTAACCACTTACGAGTGTTATTAATGTACATTGTACAGAGATGTACAAGGACTATTCCAGACAGCGCGCTTGAGTGCTTCCAAGCTTCTGTTGCTAAAAGTTTTAAAAGTATGGATCTTTGCAAGGGTTGGACGTACAATCCTTTGAATACAAACCAAATGATATATGTCCTTAACCATCTAATTTTTGTGAAACATTTTATGTTCAGATTTGATGTTAGAATTAGAACCGGTTAGACTCGTCAATCTCATAGCACCAGGTGTGGTAAGCCTATATAAAACGTTATGGGTGCGTCACACTAGATTTACTGTAACTCTTATAACACAATCCTATAACTCAAAATCAACATTTTCTCTCACTCGTGTTATCTAATAACATTGAGCCACAGGTGCACTTAAGTAGTAACCTTTTGATCGTTTTGAAACACTCATAATTTTTTTTTTGGAAATTTAAGATAAAAACCTTTTAAGCAAGGCTTTTAAGAGGATCATTTTCGTCTTTGCAAAATCCGTAAAATCGGATCGGGATCTTAAGATCCTATCATAGTGTTATTTTCTTGACGGACGTTGTAAAATTATGCAAATTTACACATTATTATATATTATATATCATGAAAATGTATATCAAAATTATGATTTTAAAGTGTTAATACAATAAGCCTCATGTTTTTCATATTCTACAACTTAATACAAATTTATAGTTTTTTAGCTTGTGGTTCGAGAAAGGTAAGATCATATCGATCGAGATCATAAGATCCTATGACTAAGATCGGGATCCTATTAAGATTATATCTCACAAAGATCCTACTTGGGATCAAAATCATTTTCGCTTTGTAGTATCGTTAAATCATAAGATTTTAAAATCAGGATCGGGATATTAACAAGGAAAATACTAGATCCACTTAAGGTTTACAAAATTTCAGCCACTCGCTGACGTGGCAGAGTGCTGATTGGTTGGTTTTCTGTGGGCCACAGAAAACCAACCAATCAACACTCTGCCACGTCAGCGAGTGGGTGAAATTTTGTAAACTTTATGTGGGTGTAGCACACCTCTATTAACAATGATGCTTTTAAGCGTTTATTTTCAAAGGAGAAAATATATTAGAATCATGGGCTAATGTTATACAAGTACTGTAACTCAAAAGACCAATCACTTGAGAGAGATCCTTGGGTCAAAGCCCAACCCAATACAATAAACCCAACATACATAAAAACACAACATATAAAACATTTATTTTATTACCTTTATCCTTAAAGAACAAAAATGGCGGCACTTAAATCACTGAAACTCCAACACTTCCATCCCTCATCACCACCATCTTCAAACACCCACTTACAATCTACAAAGTCAAATCTCTCATTCACAATTTCCACTTACACCCCCTTAACTTTCCACAAAACACATCTTTACCCCCTCAGACATCCAGTTTCAAGAAAATGCTTATCATTAACAACCCAACAAGAAGTTTCACTAGAAGAAAAATTGGAACAGACCCAAAAAGAAGATTTGAAAAAGAAGCTTTTTGTAGTTGGTCTTCCTTGGTCATTCTCTGCCGCTGATGTTAAAAGTTTCTTTAGTGAATGTGGTACTGTAACTGATGTTGAGGTAAATTAGTACTATTTTTTTTTTTTTTTTTTTTTTTTTTTTTTTTTTTTTTGGGGTAGAAATATGTGTTTTAAATTGTTTTTTTTTGTTTCTTTTGGTGATAGATAATAAAAAGGGAAGATGGGAAGAGAGGGTTTGTATTTGTTACAATGTCTTCTGGAGAAGAGGCTGCTGCTGTTATTGACAAATTTGATTCCTATGTAAGTTCCCTTTTTTTTATTGTTGTTGCTGCATTAGTCTCTGTAGTTGTATCTTGCAAGTGATTATATGTTTATTGCGTTTTCAAGTTGCAAATAATGAGTTCTAATGTTTAGTGTAGTGAAGCTTATTCTGTTTATTAGTTATCTAGGGAAGAAATCATCGATTTAGGAGTATGTGCAACAACGAGAGGGTTTGCGGGTACCTCATGTTGTGTGAAAATGCTCCCGGATAAATGAGTGTGGTTCAAGTCCTGTCTAGAACACGCCTAGACGTGAGATAGATTTGTGGTGTATATAATGTGAGATAGTTAGTTGCCTTAAAAAAGAGAAGGAACAAATGCAACATTAGTGACTCTGATTATGTAATTATGTATGGGTTATTTACTTATTTACATGTAAATGTTGGATTATATAATTCCCCGTAAGAGATGTTTTATTGATGCAATACTTATATAGGCAATAAATGGAAACACTAACGACTCGAACCCGGAGACGGGCTCGAGCCTTATAATCTATTGCCTAATACTCTCCCTAATTCGAGCGGTGAAATCCCGAAAGCTCGAATTGGAGTGTAAACTATAATTACTAGAAAAGCAAAAAGAGATTTTCTTTTTGACGAACGGCACATCCAATCTTTAGAGGCGGCGATTCCTGTAGCATTTTTTTTGGAATTTAATTACGAATCCACAGCCGCTGACGGCGTCATCCAACTCTGAACGGTTTGAGAGTTATAAGTAAAACAGTGAGCCATGTTTGTTTTTGAATGTGGCGGCTTGTTATGGCGCTTATGCTTTTCTTCAGAATTTCAATACGAAGCCAGTGGCACTGAAGTAAGTTTGTTTACTAAATTAAGTGGCTTGGACATATTACCATATTAGCCACTTAATTGAGAGAGAGAGGTTATGGTGGACCTCCCCATTAAGATGAATTAAGGGATTGGGCCTAGTCATTAAGTGGAAAGTAAACACCCCCTAAGACAGAAACAACAACTGATTATCAGATTGTCACAAATTCACAATTACATGATCAAAGCACATCCGGTCACCGATTATTGCAGCACCTTTTGCTATAGCTGATATGCATGACACCTCATGAATCTTTAAAAGTATGAAAAACGATTTACGGTGCATAATTTTGTAGCTAGATCTCAGAATTGTGTATACTGTATACTCCTCTACATTTGTCTTGCATTGATAGTCAATTTAACTTATTTTTGGTCACTTAATTTTTCTAAACGTGCTAAGGTTTAGTTTTCAATGGAATAGTAGTAAAACATGGTGGATTTATATCTGAAATTAGTTATGTTAAAAGTCCCAGTTTAACTTCAAAGGTCAAAATAATACATTAGTCAAGAATGTTGCAATTATTGTCTTGTGCACATAACCTATTCTGTACCATTATTGTTTGTCAAGCTATCGAAGTGAAAAGTTTGATAAGTTTTTGTGGGCTCTTGCAATTCTCAGCGAAGTAGCGAACTCTATAGACTGTGATTGACTTTCAAAAGATAGTTCCAGTACTCCATTCTAAACCATTGGTTCCCTGTTCCTAAGCACAAATCAAATCTCAAAGATTCCCAATAACATGTACATTAGGTTTTCTAAAGTTGAAATATTTCTTTTGGTGCAGGAAGTTGAGGGTCGGATTTTAAAGGTTGAATATTCAAAGACATTCAAGAAACCTACACCTCCTCGCTCTCCAACCTACTCAAATGAAACCCGCCATAAGTTGTTTGTGTCAAATCTTGCATGGAAAGCAAGGGCTACAAATCTTAAAGAGTTCTTTGCAGACTTCAGTCCTGTGTCCACAAGGATTGTTTTCAGCGCTTCAGGAAGCTCTGCTGGATATGGGTTTGTCTCATTTGCCACAAAGGAGGAAGCTGAATCTGCAGTATCAACCTTGAATGGCAAGGTAAACTGGTGTTTGATTTTTATGAGTTATGATATGTTGAATAACGATTCCCTTTATTTTGTGCAGGACTTGCTTGGGAGGCCTATTATATTAAAGTTTAGTGAAAAGTCTAGTGACAAATCTGAAACTAATGAGGAAAAGGAAAACCCTTCAGAGGAACAACATGCTGAATTGTAGTGCTTCCTAATATAATCTCTTAATCTGATTGACTAGAACGTGCCGGAAAAAAAGTCCTCGAGGCCATTCATGGAACAAAAGTTTTGATATCCAACTAGTGAAAGAAGCTACGAAATTTGTGTTTCTTCACCATATGCTTCAAGCAATGATCTGTTCGAATGTCTCTTCTGGATGCATTTTTGAAAATTTTGAATTGTATTAGTGTGGTAATGGGGGTTAATTAACTTTTTAAGAGGAATTATTTACATGTATCTTAGGTTATTGTATGGTATGTGATGCTTCAACATATATATATTATTGGGACATGCTAATAATTCGTTAATGTCCAAAGTTTTTAATGAGAAAATGTTTGCTTAGAATGATGTATGCAGCAAGAGTAATAATTTGGCCCATGATGCTTGTTTAGAATTATCAACTATGCTGATTTGAGGCAATGAATAGCAACAAAACTAATGCCTAAAATTAACATGAATATTTAGCAATTGGTTTGTATTGCTTATATTTTAGTTATTGTTTTAAAAGAAAATTAGCAATACCAAGTAGTAAAAATAAACAAGCTATGTGCTCATTTTCAAATTAGATAATCATTTAGATAATCAAATACTAGCAAATAGCACCCTCTAAATCTTATAAAATCTACGCCTCCACCTCCACTCATGTAAATATCATGAATTTGATTAATAGACATAGCATCATCTATATGGCAGAAAAGTAGCAACATTTATAAAATTCGATCTAATCCAATATTCACTAGCTTAACTCATACGTGAAGCCAGAGACGGACCCAAGATTTTTAAAAGGGTGTTGCATAATTGCCATTTGGATTAACTAAATTTGCACCATAAAAAACGAAAGCAGCAAATAAATAAATAAATAAATAATCGGGGGTCGCTCATAAGAAAAATCAACAGTTTTTAATTTTTTTTGCACTCCGTGAAATAAAATCGGGTGTAAGTCATGCCACACCCAACGTAGATCCATGCCTGCGTAAAGCTAATATTGGGAAAAAAAAATCAGTTCGACTAGTTTTGAATTGTTCATGACTAATAATGCACTCAATTCATGGGCCCAAAATGCGACTCATTCCATCACATTTCTTTATTCTTTTTGACTCTCTGTTTCCTTCTACAACACAATAATCTTTCCTTCTTTTTCTTTTTTATGAGTGAAAATGTGAGATACTTATATTATACAACGACTATCAACTTCGATCTAGGTTTAAATTTAAATTTCAGCAGAAATGATAAACACTTATTAATACGTCTTTTACATATATGTATTGATAAACATGCCAAAGTGTGGGCAGACGAGTTGTTTTACAAGTTACAGTTTAGTTTTAGCCGAAAACAAGCCATGTTCACCAATCTGTCCCTTTTAGATCGTTATGAACATTTTTAGGCGCCGAGCGAGAAAGGTCTCTTCTGTCGTTTCGGTTTATTCACTGATATGAAACTTAGCACTTGTTTTTTCTTTACGGATTACTCATTTATATATAAATGAGTAGAAATGACACATCTAGTACTGTATTTCACTATTGTTGATATTACAGATATTTGAAACCCAAATTCTCCTTTTTGGCAATTTTAATGTAAGTTTTGAACTAATTAAGAATATATGCTTGTTGGCACATGATATGTTGGAAACACTAAGTAACATCATTACTTAGATCTACATGATTAATCAATATAATATTTTCAAATTTAAAACATTAGCTTCTCATAATTATGCCACAGTGCTTGTATTCTCATCCTCTCCTTTATTCCTTCACTTTAATTTTCAACTTCAGCTCAGCACTATATCAATTCTATTTTTAGTTAAACTTTCAATATCATATAAAATCCAACCAAAATCCATATCTTATAAGCAAGAAGGGTCAACTGCTTAACATACGTAAACGACATAATGAGAAGCAATGTTGCTGTGTATGTAAGCGATTTCTTAGTCATGTCGAGAAATTATGAATGAACCTTCCTTATAACTCAAAATTATTCTATAGAGCCAGATGAGAAAATGCATGATTTATGCTTTCCTAGATGTTGATTATATGTTTTGTATCACACAAAGATTTGTCAAACGGTATCTGATTCGAACTAGAGCTTTTAGCTCAAAAAATAATTCCATGTCTCTAAGCCAAGATTCCTATCTAGGCTATACACTATTTAAGGATTTAAAAAAGTCAATGAATATAAAGGAATCATATCAAACAAAATCATTTCTATACAGATAAGATAAAGAAAACTATACATATATATATGAATGTATAATATTTACGTATGTGTATATCTACATATACATAATACATGCATGTGTTTGTATCATTATTCATTACTCATCTTTATACTGTGATTATAGTTTAAGATTGATATTGCGTTAGTTTGTGTGTGTGCTTTGTTTGTTGTTTTTTTTTTTTCTCTACAAATTATTTTTTTTATTTTTTCTTTTTTTTTTTTGTGTGTGTACTTAACTATTGCTCCACAAACTATTATTGTTACTATGTCATATGTACGTGTGTGTGTTTATATATGCGTGTACACGCTAATACACGTAATTTACACCTTATGACATGAGGTTTTTCTATTACTATTGAACAAGATAAAGTAACAAAATGCTTTTTATCACTTTGAAAGATGCCCCTTCCAACATCACAAAAACATCAACTTTAATCAAGAGACAATTTTTGGCATGAAAATAATAAAAGATTTATACAAGAGGAGCACAACAATGAAAAAGAAAGCATACAAAAGGAAAAGAGTATTACTTGAAGGGAAAAAGTCACATCCATATTATCCCCACACAAAAAGCACATTCTTTACTTTAATCCCACTTTCCAACTAAGTCCCTTGCTCTCATGGTGTTTTCATTAATTTTTCAATCTTTCATTCTCCATTTTAAAAGCAAATTCTATGCTTCACTTGCTTATGCTGTGTTTGTTCAATACTCACATGTTTCTTGTGCTTCATGCCGCCATAGATGCGAGATTTCAAGGTTTATTGAACTTAAAGTTCATATTACTTCACTCTCTATGGTGTCCTCGACGTTCTTAATTTGCATGGTATTCTATTAAGCTTTACTTGTTGTACAAGTAATTTTTGCTTACAATTTTTCCAATTATGGGGTCTATGGATAGCCCGACAACATGGGTGCCATATGTGAACAATCCAGATTGTTCGCAAAACATTTGCAACGTATATTGTCCCCAATGGTGTAACTACGTCGTCCTCCCTTCTCCTCCACCGCCTGTAGGATTTTCTGATGACGATCCAAGTGGTGCTACCCTATCTCCACTTGTGATCATCATCATTGGTGTTTTTGGAAGTGCTTGTCTTTTAGTTAGTTACTATGTTATAATCTCCCGATTATGTATGGTGAATCATGATTCTTCTCAATCTATGAGACGAAGAGGAGCTCAAAATCAAGAAACCTCGGATTTGGAATTGTATGAGGATGACTTTAACATGGAAGATGACCCTCTGAATCTTGGACCTTGGAATATTCCGAGTAAGGGTTTGGATAAGAGTATTATAAATTCGATTGAGGTTTGCAAGTACAAGAAAGGAGATGGCTTGGTTTCGGGTATGGATTGCTCAGTTTGTTTAGGAGAATTTCAAGAAGACGAGAAGCTTAGACTTTTGCCAAAATGTAGTCATGCTTTTCATGTTCATTGCATTGATACTTGGCTCACAAGTCATTCAAATTGTCCACTATGTAGAGCTAATGTAAGTTGCATTAAAGCCATGTTAAATAATTCACCTCCATCATCACCACCGCTGCCACCGCCGCCACCGCCACCACTGTCACCACCTCCTCCTGATCCTGAGGTGTTTGTGTCAAGGAGGGTCCCTAGTGATCTAGGTGTGCGTGATGCTATAATTGAGATTAGAGAAGACGGAAGTGAACGAGAGGTCAGAAGATCGGTGTCCATGAGTTACATGTGTCAAACCCGTGTATCCATAGCTGATATTTTGTATGTTAATGATCAACAAGAAGAAATGATATCAAAAGAGTTCAGCATTGAGGATGGCGTTGGATCATCAAAACTAGTCGTGAATGAAGATAGCACGTACCAAAATCGTGGTGATGTTAGCCATAGTATGATGAAAAGATCATTTTCTAGTGGCTACTTATTCATTAAAGGTTGGAAAGGGAAGACCTTAAAAGTTTCTAGTGTGCCTGCTTAGGGTTTTTCTCCTTGTTTGAAAGATTTCAATCTGAAGGATCAATTTTGTTAGATTGCTAATCTTTTGTGTTTCAACTTTTGGTTAAGATCAAATCTTATTCCGTCAAATATCTTGTTTTTGGACTTTTTGGTTCTAATGTGTGGGTTCTTTTCATATTCATTACACAATGAATCGACATTTACATATGCTATACAGCATGTACCTTGTATATTACATATAGACATTCAGTTTTTCTAGAATCATTACGACAAACGATCGATCTCTAATAAAGGCTACCACGCTTATTTATCTCTCAAGTTAATTTTTTTTTTTCAATTTTTTTTAATTACAATGCTTATTTAGCAGAATTTTGTAACTAGTAACTTACTCTATAGTGGTTTTTAAGGCATGGAGGGTCTGCTAATTAATGATTGATCTCTAATAAAGGAGCTCGCATCTTTAAATAGAGATTGTGCTAATTAATGTGTTTCTTTTACACCTATCCGTGTTGTGGTGCCATGGCGCATTCGTCTTTGGGTGAAATTTCTTTTCCTTGCATAGTATCTGCTAGAGTTTTAGTGCAGGCGGGCTAGTATTGCAGCAATGTGCATGTGCCTCTTCTTGTGGACTTCTATTGCATATTTTGTGGCAGCTTGGTTTAATTCTTTTGTGGTTTTGGTGGCTAGCTTCCATCTTCATCGGGTTTTTTTTTACACGTGTCTAGCTAGTCTCAGTTGTTCTCATGGGTAGTTTATTTAGTGTTGTTACAGGTGTCAGTGCTTGTAGTTCTTGCTCCGTTCTCGAGTTCGTTTTTAAAATGAAAGGAAAGAAAATGATAGGAAACATAAAAATTATTATGTTCCTAAGTTTTTCTTAAACCGAAAGGAAAGAAAACCTAAATGACAAAAAAATTCATAACTTCAAAAATTTTCCACCCAAACATAGGCGGAAACAAAACTACGCACAAACTATAACGACCAATATAACCCACAATATTTATTCATATTCGACTCTTGTGATAAAATGAACATGTTTAAAAATGACATAAATGTAATTTTGTTTATTTCTTTCTTTCAAATTGGAGAACACAACATTCGTTCTTTTTCTTTTGTTAGTATTAGTGGTGATCGTAGTTAGGTTATTAGTCGATTTGGTTATAGATAGGTAGTAATTTTTACTTTCGTTGTAAGTTTACTTGCCTTGCAAGCTTAAAGATTCAACCTTATACAAACCCTTGACAATGGAGGATGTTCTGGCGACTCTAAATTCAAGGGAGTTGAAGAAAAGAATTGAAGGCACAAAAGAAGAAACTGGTGACGAGTTATATGTAAGGGGAATGTCAGATCATTCAAGGAAAATTCATTATGGTGAAAGTTCACAGTTTAAGTCAAGGGGTGGAACTAGTAAACTCAAGTGCTTCATATGTCATTCATAGGGTCATCTGAAGAGAGACTGTCCAATGAAGAAGTCAAGTGGGTTCATCAAGAAGGGTAAGCATGATCAGGATTATGATTCTTCTGATGACAAGGGTAACACCTAATTTGGAGAAGCCTTGGTGGTAGTCGGGAATGATGAGATGACTGAATTGGTAATGGATTCAGGTCGGTCTTATCATATGACACCTATAGGAGGGATTTCTTATATGACTTCAAGGATATTGACGGTGGCTCGGTTCATTTAGGTGATAACAAGACATGCACTATCTAAGGGACAAGAAAAGTGAAGATACAGTTGCATGATGGTCAAGCTTTATACTGGAAGATGTCAGGTATGTTTCAGGGTTAAGAAGGAGCTTGATTTCATTGGGTACTCTTGAAAAATAGGGTTATATTGTGAAGATCCAGATGGGTAAGTCAAGGTAATCAAAGGTTGTCGGGTTATGATGACTGAGATGAGGAGAAAGAACTTTGTGAATACTCTTGAAGCAAAAGTGATGACTTTTGGTGTACAAAAACATGGATGTTCCAAACAAATTGGATTCAAGCAACTTGGTCATAAATAAGTTGGGTTCAAACAACTTGGTCATAAACAAGTTGGGTTCAACTTGGTCTTGGTGTTAAAATAAGAGTTCATGGAGTATAAGTTGATGAACGTGTTTGGTTTGAGGTGGAACTGCAGGGAGCTCAGGAAAATCGTGAAGCTGAGGTTATTCAGGATAGTAACGATAATGTTGCAGTGGCTCAAAGAAAGTTGGAGGATAAGCAACTTGAAGAAGAGACAAACGCGGACTGCTTCGTAAAGGAGCAGGAAAATGTACATGAACGGTGCTTTGTTATAAATCGATCTTAATTAATGTGTTTTGACATATGTTACAATATAATTAAATTTTAATTATTTGTGCATACCAATTTTATATTATATAATTTTAATAATACAATTGATTAAGAATTTAAATTTATATCTTCGTATAGATTTTTGTTAAACGAATTATTTGACTTTGTTTAATTGACATGATTTGGAGGTGGATGTCGTTTAAATTCTACTATTTATATAATGTTTTAGACATTTTGAAATTTTTACCTCGTACATACACGGGACCGTTAGATTGTTTTTAATAAAATTATATAAATCTATTATACTTATATAGTTACATTACTTGTGCATGCACGGATTTTTACACAAAAGTTTTATTATGTATTAATATTTTGTATATATTTTTGTTTGACGGAGTATTTCTGACTTTATTTAATTGACACGATGTTGAGACTCGTGTTGTTTAGATTTAACTATTGATATCATGTTTTTATACATTATTCGTGTTTAATAACAAATAATGACCATTGAATTTTTTTTCCATGCATATCCTTATTTTCATCTCACACTAAGACACGGGGTTGTGCCTTCATTTTGATATTTATATTTCTGTTTATAATTATCTTAGCCGTATTTAATTTTTAAATTCGTGCACGAGCGGGTTAAAGTTATAAAGAAGTATAACGTAAGTCGTTATTCAATGCCATTAGTGAAAAAAATACTTTTGCGGATCTTCTTACTTAATCTTTTAAAGCGGAATAATATCAGTCGTTCGTATGTACAATATCTTGTATTTATTTACATATCACATAATTCATGCTTTCATTTTTATATTTATAATTTTGTGCATATACAATAATTTAATAGATAATAATAAGAATAATAATTTTTATTAATAACAACCAATAGATATGTTTTTATTAAAATGCTATATAAAGTGTAGGGGTATTTATTAATTTTATAATGTTATTAAAAATTATGAAAACTTATAAGTTTACTTAAGTCCTTATAATTTATTTAAAATTTAATGACTAAAATTTTATTAGTTACCATTTCTTCTTTAGTTCTTTTATTTATAAAATTGACACATGTGTTTCTATACAAATTTATTTTGCTGATGAAATTCACGTATATGTAACTAAATTGAAGCCAATTTGACTTTTAGTTATTTATTCATAAGGCTCGATTTCAAAATTAAACATCGTTTTAATCAATTGAAAAATCTATTTGTTCAAATTATATATTCTCTTATTATGTAAAAGATTTTGTTAATAATTTCTGTTATCATATCGTCCATATTTAGATGAGTTTCGCTATATCATTCTACATTATATTCCTAAATATCCTCACACACGCACACAATAATATAATATGTTTTTCTCCGCTCATTATCTTTATTTATCTAAACCGTTTATTCTGACACTTATCAAATTCTTATGAATAAGAAAATGAGTAGAAACATGTAATAGGAGGAATTATATTTCTCTATTTATATAGATAACCATCAATGATGAAATGGATATACAATGGACTGATTGCATATGAATATATGATGGTGACCAAAGAGTGTGGAGCTTGATTTGTCCGTTGGTAAATTGTTGGGCCGGGCCTAAATTGTTAAGAGTTGTATCACCTTAAAGTTTAAACCGCGTCACGTTTGCATTATTGCATAAATAAAAAAAGGCCAACATAGATAACACAGACCATAGCAACGGGCCAGCCCAAAAAACAGCGGAGTCCAAAACGACAGTTGGTGTGTCGTTTAACGTCGCCACATTATATATATAGTAATGTTTATAGAATTTAAAAAATATAGATAATTATGCTATTTGATTTCGTAATTCTCGAGTTCGATGGAGATTATTGTTGCTATGAAAAATTGCCTCTTAACTATCATTGGATTAACTGGTACTAAGTGCAACTATTTCTTTTTCAAAGAGTAGTATACACTATAAAATTTAATTACTATACAGACAAATTGTCCAAGAACTCTTCGAAAAATTGGATCAAATAGTCAAAGAACTCTTGGTTATGTGTGATTGTACCTCTAACTCTCAAAATAAATAGAACCCTTACTTAATTTATCAATACTGAGATTTGTGCATGCAAGTGAAATTCTTTAAGATGTTCCATGGTTAAACATAATGATCCATGTGCCTAAAACTTGTGATTAAAAGTACGTTTACCTAAAAAATTGATATATATGGTAAATCCAATGGTTGAGGCTTAATTGAGATGAGGAGAAACAAAATGTCTATGACACTATCCATCGTTTAGAGTTTTTTTGTGTGTGTGTGACATCATTAAGTTGATTATGTAAAAAATTAGTCATATTTTATGCATGACTCTCATTTACTTTTGTTTATTTATAAATATGTACATTACGTTTTCATGCATTGAATCATACTAATAAAAAAAAAGGAAATGACTGTATGGTTAGCATTTGTTTTGTTGAATTTTCGGGTGTAATCTAGTAGAGATCTTATGAGTTGATGTCGTTATTGATAAACACACAGCTCTCGCTTTCCTCATTTTGTCCTCTAAAAAAACTGTTTAGAAGACTAAAATAATTTCAAAATAAACTTTTTGTATCTTTCTGTTTCTATGAGCCTAATAAACCAACAAAGTGATGAGTGATTTTATAAGCTCTTATACCGAAATAGATTTATGACTTCAATACATTTCAAAGAAAATTATGAACCATACAAACACACGATAATCATTAACCTTTTTATTCTTAATTAGCGTGAGAATCATACAATCTTTTGTCTGTTTCACATTTGGACTTTGTGTAGTGTATCACTTTCGTAAACATTTAAAATGTACTACGAATACTATTTACACTTAATTGAGTCTTCTATTGTTGCCATATGTCTCATTAATATGTCTCTACTCCTATTGTTGAGAAAATTGGTAAGCTTGAAAAGTTACTTATTGATGGCGTAGCAACTCTTGTGGATGATGATGGTCATCCTATCCCGTCGACCTCTGCCACTAAGAGGGTTAACCCATTTTCAAAGGTGGGAGATATTGTGGTGTCTGATTCTGAAGACGAGTTGGTTGCCAACCCATTTGATAAGTCTGCTAATCTTTTCGGTGGGGGCAAGAGTTTGAACAAGATTATGATGACTACGATGATTATGTGAACCAGGTGTATGATCTTCCCGGTAATTTGGATGCTTTTTACAATTTTTGGTTAATCTATGCATTATTTGTCATAGGTGTAACAATTTAGTGGTGTTTTAGGTGTAAAACAATAGTAACAGTTTAGTGGTGTCTTTGTGATCCACTATACTTAAGTATCGTGTTTATATAGTGGGTGCCTCGTTTTGTAATTGTTCTTGGTTTTTGCTCCGAAATATACTGCCCTTCAAAAAAAAATACACTTGCCGAAACACTATCATAAGATGTGTGTGTTGGAAAGAAGAAAAGGAAATCGGTAGCAACAGGTTGTGGTGTGGTGATTAAAGACAGTGAAGTGATGAATGTGGAATCAAAAAAGGTGTTATAAGTTGGTTTATTATACTTGGATTAATAGCTATGGGAGACAAAGTTCAACAACCAATTTTAACATATTCTAAAACTGTTAATAAACCTAAAAGTAGTGTTAAAATTACAGGTTCCTTACTGGCTCTAAAAGCTCCAAATATGTGGGCAAGAAATGATGTTGTGGGCAAGTGTTTAATGGCGAGGTTACATATAATTCATTATTCTCCCGTTTCGTTATTCGACATGTTCATAGTAACACACACATTGACTTGTTTATATGTTTTGGTGCTAGTATGGATTGGGTTGTTTATATGTTTTGTAGGTTTAGTAGGTTGCGGAGTTTTTGGTTCATCCAGCTTTTAGAGTGCTTGGTTCAGTAAGAAGTTGTTCATTAGTAGGAGGTTTAAAATGTAATTTGAAGTACAATCTTTTTGGTAAATGTGTTGCAATTCAAAACAATAACTAAGCTTTCTGGATGTAGACATTAGGATCTTGCAATTCATTTTTTGGTAATTTGTGGTTTGGTAAAGATGGTGTAATCTAAAATTGCGTTTTTGCAATTTGCGTTTGTTTTTGTGTTTGTGTTTGTGTTTGTGTTTGTTTACCACTTGCGTATGCAACAGTCAAAGTTGTTTTTTGTAGGCATTTGTGGTTTGACAGGGTGTTTGTAAAAATTCAAGTCTTATCCTGTTTGACTTTTATAAGTCAATAAATAAGTATAAGGGTGTGGAATATGATGTAAAAGGGAGAAATGTATGAGAGATAAATTGTGATGTAAGCACTTAGGGTTTGGAAAAGTTCATGGGTTGATTAAATACGAGTGAGGAATCAAATTTGAAAGGTTTTTTTAGAAATTTGGAAGGGTTAATACACGCATATGATACTGACAATATACAAAAGTTTATGTACTGCAAGTTATGTCCTTGTGAATAGGGTTGTATTGGGAATATAAATAAGGAATTGGGTGGGATAAAGGCGGGAAACACGAGATGACTAAAATACCTCGACTTGAAACAGTGACTATTGAGATTTTCTAATGGTTGTTAGCGAAAGAGACATAAATTGTGACAAAATGTAAACAATAATGTCATTTTTTGTTATTAAAGTTTGGGGGTGGCATAGGATGCAAAATCAGGATATCACAGGGAAATTTTTTACAATTTTCCATTTTTTATATTGTTTTTCTAAGGCTGGATGCAATGCATCTGAAAAACTCAGTCGGGCATGTGGGTCGACCGATTTCAAAATCGATTGTCGCCACTGTGGAGGAGAAAGCAAATATCGGTCGAGCTAGGTAAGAAAACACAATCGGTTGAATTTCTAACCGATATTAAATGCACACAACATTCCACAAACAAACAACTTGGTGCTTTTTTCTTGGTCATCGACTGTGTCACTTGGGTCATGTCTGGTCATCGGTGAGAGAAAGCTGACGTGGCAGTGGATGACTTGGGTCATCACTGTGTCTAGCCTTAGTGTTCTTTCTTCTCTCATATTTTGTGAGGTTTAACAAAAGAAGTTTCTCTTACTTCTGATCCTTCTTGTGCTTGCAAGTTATGACATATGTGTATTCGATGATCTTCTCTATTTTGAGACGCATTACATGTTTTATTGGTTATTTTTGCCGGTAAAAAGCTTTAAGATTGATTGTCTCACTTAATTATCATACATTTTGGCGGTTGATTCATTTCTCCTTTAATAGTTTTGTTTGGTCCATTTGTTTTAAGAGCCATTGTGTTTTTGCTTAAAGCCTAGTTTTTTTTGTATAGGTTGACAGGTGTCTTGTATTTGTATTATGTAACGTCAATTTATTTTTCTCTAACATACATATTTTGTCTTCCAAAAAAACATACAAAAATAGTTTACTTAAAAAGAAAAAAGGACTATATGGTAATTACATACTAACCAAACTCTATCTACATCATTTGATGTAACACATACAACAAACAATATAAGTGTTACAAAGTTGTAACAAACAATATAAGGTTTGGAGTTTGCTATGTTCTCCTTTGGTCTACTTGGAAGTGGCGAAATAAAATTCTTCATGCCAAACCTGATGAGTTAGAGAAGGCTAAACATGAAGACATTTTTCCATCGGTGCACATATTATCTCTCTTATGGCTTAAGAATAGGAGTGCTCGTTCATCTCTAAACTGAAATAATTGGGTCTCAAAGCCTTATAGCTTAAATGAGCCTTTGTGAGCGAGTTTTTTTCTTTTCTCTTGTATGGTTGGTATGGTGTTTTTGATAGTGTTCTTAGGCTCCTCCTTGTAGCCTCTTGGTGTTTGTGACTTTGTGGCGTTTCGGTGTGTTAATAAAATTTGCCTTTCAAAAAAAAAAAAAAAAAAAAGTGTTACAAAGTTGTGCATATTTGATACCACGAACAGAGGGGGTTTTGAAAATGCATTTTGCATAGTGTAAACTTATGTTAAATATATCGATTTTTATAAAATAAACTTAATTATTAATTTTTGGGTTATTATTTTTGGTACATTTTAAAAAATGAACATGATGGCTAGTGATCATGAGTTTGGCACCATTTGATACTCTCTATTCACAAGATTAGCACAAAAATAACTTTACATACTCTGCTATTCATAAAAGAAATTTCTATGATGTTTTCAAAAAAATCAAGAAGTTTACCAAGGACGCATCACACCAATTTTACCACAAGCGCGTGAGAGCATATACCAATAAAGGCAAGAGTGAATGTAAAAGAAGCATGTCCTTTGTAACCACTCCATAAATGACAGCTAGACTGTACACCATGGCCAGCTGTAACCCGCCACGTGTCACAATTTCATTCGTTTACATTTGCAGTCATCTATTCCGACAGTGACTATTCACACCATCTTGCCCATTTTTCACCTTCTCAAACACACTACTCCTCAAACGGCTAATTTTTTTACATATAATTTGAAATAGTGGACCCCACTTTTTCCTACGTGGCATCTGACATGGCCATCCTCACACACAAAATGCCCTATAAAAACCAAACCCCACAATCCTAGTCCCTCACTCACTTCTCATCTCACCTTAAAAAAAAAAAAAACATGTCTACTTCTTCTTATTCTATGATTTTCTTAGCTTTTGCTTTATGTGTTTCATTTTGTGTTAACAATGTTAATGCTAGTCCTAAATTTGATGAGCTTTTTCACCCTTACTGGGCTCCTGATCATTTCACATTTGATGGTGATGCTGTTAACATGAAACTTGATAACTACTCAGGTGCTAACATTTTTAAATGCATATAAAAATTAATATGTTATCTTGATCAATTATCATAAGTTTATTTTTTAATATGCATTTCACTGTGTTACATAGGTGCCGGATTTTCATCCAAGTCAAAATACATGTTTGGGAAAGTAAACATTCAGATTAAGCTAGTTCAAGGTGATTCAGCTGGAACAGTAACTGCATTCTACGTAAGTCTATATATTATATGTTCCTATCATCCTATGTAACATTTGTTATGTGTAACATTTTTTTTTTCTGTGTACATTTTGTTAAATGACTTTATGTTATGATTTCAGATGTCATCAGACGGTCCGAAACACCACGAGTTTGATTTCGAGTTTCTAGGAAACACGACAGGAGAACCTTACATCGTACAAACAAATGTCTATGTTAACGGTGTTGGTAACAGGGAACAACGTATGAACTTATGGTTTGATCCTACTAAGGACTTCCATACTTACTCTCTCTTATGGAACCAACGTCAAGTTGTGTAAGTTCCTTCACGAGAAAAATAAAAACACTCCATGTGTGTTTATTTAACTATTTTACAGCTCATTTCATTAACTTTTTAAAAAATATGCAATGATGGGTCTGAAAAGGAAAGCAGAAAAAGTAAATACCTTACTTATTGTACATCGAGTGTCACACCAATCAACCCATACCTTTATTGGTACTAGTTTTAATTAGTGTAGGACAAGTAAAGTAAATAACTTAAGTGAAAGTGAAAAGGTAAAAAGTTAAAATAGAGAGGAAAGAGAATACGTAATTTTCGTAATCCATGTAAAATTTTCTTAATTTCTGTAACTTATGGTTTTTAATTGTAAATACAGATTTTTGGTTGATGAGACACCAATTAGAGTGCACACTAATTTGGAACACAAGGGAATACCATATCCTAAGGACCAACCTATGGGTGTATATAGTTCGATATGGAATGCTGATGATTGGGCAACACAAGGGGGTCGAGTCAAGACTGACTGGACCCATGCCCCATTTGTCGCGACTTATCGCGCATTTGAGATCGATGGTTGTGAATGTGCTGTGACTACTGCGGATGCTGATAACGCGAAAAGATGTGCTAATAGTGGTGGTTGGTGGGACCAACCCGTATTGTCGGAATTAAATCTGCATCAAAATCATCAGCTTATTTGGGTGCGGTCTAACCATATGATATATGATTATTGTAGCGACACCGCTAGGTTCCCGTCTGTGCCGGTGGAGTGTCAGCACCACCGACATTAGACGTAACCTGATGGGTAATGGGTCTAAATGGTTGTGTAAAAAATTGGTGGAAAAAGAACATGTGCCTCATGTTAAATATTTTGTTAAATGTTATGTATGATATTTCTGTTTTAAGTTAATGTAATGAAATTTATGGTTACTTTTAATCGTGATTTGGACTTGCACGAATGTAAAAAATGTTTGATTAGTTTTTAGTTAAACACATGTGTTAATTGTGTGTGTTAATATAAGTTAAAAAGTGGTGACATGGAAGTAAATATTCGATCACGAGATTCATTACGTTGGGTCCACGTTAAGAAAAAGCAGTCGAATTTTTCAACAAATTTTTGGGTCCACTAAGAAAGGTTTTTCTAACTTTGGCTCTTTTGATCATGTCTTATTATTGTCTTATAGTTTCATACTTTATAAAATATTTTTATTGTCAAAATCGTATAAACTTGAAAGGGATATGCCAAGTAACATTTAAATCCTCAAACCAAACACACCGAAGACCAATTATGAGAGCATGTACCAAAATAATTTAGATGAATCCATTCAAATAATGGCACATACTAATAATGCAATATTGAAATCTCTACAAGCAGTCTCACGAGCTATAAAAAGCTAAAACTGAACCCGCGTTGCGTATTTCTGACTCGAAGAAGAAGTGAACCACACTCATATACCAAAACTAAAATGAAGAGTTTCCAATTGAAGGTAAGAATTTATACTTGAAATGAAATTTTACTTGGTGATACTATTCCATTTGTCGGATATAAAAAAGAGGGTGTGTTTAAAAAAAGACTACCGTTTATGTGCAAATGTATATTTTTCTTGTCGCAATGGGCCAAATATCACTAGAATATGACTTGTGGAGTTTATCACACAACAAGTAGTATCATTAGGAAACAAGCACTTTTGGTTAGAATAAAACTTTGTTAATAATAATATTCATATTAATAGTGTCTTGAAAGTCCCAGTTGCAACATTTTTCTCACGTCATTTGTGTAGCACAAAAGAAACTTTTATTTTTTGTCTGTTTGCATTGATGTTCATTTATTTTGTGAAATTTTTAACGAACAGACTTTCTTCTCATTTGTCCATTTTATTTACTACCATCTTAATGGCTACAATTAAAGAAGGCTCAGCAAAGGCACGTTTAATCCAATGAGGCAATGAGCTTTAAAATCTAGGATAAATATACTTCTCAGATCATCAATAAGCAATGTAAATATTTACAGTATAAAATCAGTAAATCACGTGAACCTCATCATTTGAAAATGAAACAATAAGAAGGGGGTCCTTAATGGTTAAATATCGGGTTTTGTCCGTACAATAGCCGTATACTTTCCAAAATGTACCGATATGGTATGTGTACTTTTTTTCGTTCCTATATGGTACGTGTACTATAGGTTTTGTGTTAATGTGGCCACTTTTTGACCGGATATCGGGTGCACCGGCTAATTTTTTCCCAACCTGCTTATTGTGTATTTATTTTGTTTTTGATTTATTTATTTTTGATTACGTGGATATTATAACACGTTTTATATATCTCACTTTACCATTCCCCCCCATAAACCATTTCCCCCAAATCGTGTATCCCCAAACCCTAATTCATGTTAATGTAAAATTAACCCAAATTAACACACCCAATGAAGAAGATATCCATAATTGTTCATCATGAAGGCACATTTTCATACGATCCGTTGGAGTACGTCAATGGATCTGTTGACATTGTTGAGAATGTCAAGTTGGGTAAGTGCAACCAGTCAAGGCTGATGCGGATAGTGAAAGAATGTTGTTTGTTTCCTGTTCATGGTATGTATTTCTGTGCTCCTAAACAAGATTTGCAAACACATTTGAAACCTTTAAGGAATGATAGTGAGTTAGCAAATTTTGTCAAATTAGCTTTTGACAATGGTTGTAAGGTAGAACTGTATGTTGAACATCATGGTTATGATATTTTAGAAGATGCCCAAATAGATGCTAGTGTAGGTGAAGAGGATGATGAATCTGATTCTGAAATTGAATTAGAAAACATAGAAGAATATGTTGGACCAGAACATGTAGGTGAAGAAGATGTGGTGATTGCAAAGACAGAACTTAAGGACCCTTTCCTAATCAAGTTAGTTGGTGGTAGGTACATTAGGGATGATGATGTTAGTAAGCCTGCAAACTTAGGTGAAGGTTCTGCTAGTGCTTCCAGGGAAAATGAAGATGAGCAAATAGAAGTTGATGACAGATTTAAGATGAAGGAAAGTTACTCATATCCTGTTTTTGATCCTAATGTACCATGGGATCAGATGACCCCATTATTAGGTATGAAATTTGAGCACCCAGACCAGCTTAAAGAATGTTTGATTAACTATGGGGTAAAACATGGATATCAGTTATGGTTTAAGAGGAATGATTATAGAAATGTGGCAGTGTTGTGTGGAAGAAATGTGGAAGAAGGTAGGTGTGCTAGCCAGAAGAGTGGTAAACAAAAGATTGATGATGACATAGGTACACCTAATGGCAAGCAATCCAAGTCACCAAAGGCTAAGTCTAAGACTAAGCCACCTAAGTCTAAGTCACCTAAGAAAACTAACAAAGCTGGTTCACCTAAGTCTAACTCACCAAAGACACCTAAGGGCAAGCAATCCAAGTCACAAGCAGGTTGTTCATTTAGATTATGGGCAGGATGGATGCAAAATGAGGCAACTTTCCAAATAAAAACATTGATTCCTAATCACACATGCTCAAGGAATTATGATCTGGGTTCATTGGTTACTTACAAGTGGCTAGCAAAACAGTTTGCACATGAGGTTGTTAGAAATCCTAAGATAAGTTATAGGCAGATGAAAGCTGATACTAAAGAGAAGTATAAGATAAATGTAAGTGTTGGAATGTGTAAAAGGGCAAAGCAGAGGGCAGTTTATGATCATGAAGGAGGACTCATAGATCACTATGCAAAGTTATGGGATTACAGAGAACAGATCTTGATAACCAATCCTGGTTCTTCTGTTCACTTAGATGTGGACACTAGGGATGATGGCAAAACAATGTTCAACAGGATGTATGTCTGCTTCAAAGGTATAATGTTGTACAATTTTATTAGTAGTTGATCACTTTTATGCATAGTTTGTAGTTTAACTCTTATTTTATTCCATAGCTATGAAAGAAGGATGGGTATCATGCAGAAGAGTCATTGGACTGGATGGTTGTTTTCTGAGATCAACTCTAAGGGGTGAGTTGTTAACAGCCATGGGAAGAGATGCTAATAACCAGATGTTTCCCATGGCTTGGGCAGTGATAAACATTGAAAATGGTGACAATTGGAGCTGGTTTATTCACCACCTATCACAAGACTTTAACCTTGCACTTGGAGCATACTTGACAGTCATTTCATATGGGCATAAGGTAATTTATATGACACTTTTTACATATAACAATTGCATTTCATACATATTAATATGTTTTTACACAACATGTTACAGACTTAATGCAGTTAAAGAGTTGCTCCCACATTCTGAGCATAGACTATGTGCAAGGCACATTTATGCAAACTTCAAAAAGAAATGGAATGGACTGCACTACAAGACACTGTTCAGGGGTGCTGCTTCTTCCACATTAGAGGTACAATTCAAAAGAAAAATGGAACTTATAAAAAACATTGATCCTGGAGCAGAAAAGTGGTTACTAGATCATGACCCTAAGACTTGGTCTAGAGCATACTTTCAAGTTGATAGGGTTGTGCTGCTTTTGAAAATGGTATCTCAGAATCATACCATAATGCCATAGGAGACCTTAGGTGCAAACCACTGATTACTATGCTAGAAGAAATTAGGGTTTACTTAATGCAAAGAATGTATGCTATGAACCAAAAGGCCAAAAACTTAAATGATATAGTCTGTCCTGCTATAAGAAAGTATTTAGAAAGACTTAAAAATAAGCAAAGGTATTGGGAAGTACTTGTAGGTGGATATCAAGTGTTTGAGGTTAGGAAAGCAGATGAGGCATTTGGGGTGAATTTGGCTGATAAGACATGTACCTGTAAGTGGTGGATTTTATCTGGCCTACCATGTGTTCATGCAGTGGCTGCATTTGGTTTCATTAACCTAGATCCTTCTAATGGGGTGAGTAGTTACTATAAAAAACAGATGTGGATTGATACCTATAGTCATTTCATTAAGACAGTTGGTGGTTCCTCAATGTGGCCAAATACTGGCAAACAACCACCATTACCACCCAAGAAGAGGAAGAAGCTAGGTAGGCCTAGGAATAAAAGGATCAAGCATCCATCTTAGACACTCAATGAAGTTCCTAAGACTGGTAGAAAGATGACTTGCTCAAACTGTTGGGAGCAAGGGCACAACAAGACAAGATGTCATAATTTAACAAGGCCAAAACCACAAGTAGAAAAAAGAAAACCTGGTAGGAAACCTAAAAATGCACCCAATCAGCCCTTTAACCCACCTAAGGATGGTTCTGGTCCAAGTGCACATCCAGATCCTCATGAAGCAGATCCAACACATCCAGATCCTCATGAAGCAGATCCAACAGATCCAAAACCTAATGAAGCAGATGAGTATGATGAAATTCCAATCTCAAGTTCTTATCCAAGTGCTTCACAACCATCATTTTCAGAGAGTCAAAGCTTTACTGGATTACTGCAAAGGGTAGAAAAACAGGTATGAGATACTGCTTTTACACTAGAATGATACAATTTCTTACAGATCTAACTTGTGTATTCTTCTTGACAGAGAAATGATTCTGATATTACTGATGCTGAAATTACACAACTTGCTGAGCTTAATGAAGCAGAAGATAGAGCTAGGAGAGCTGCAAACAGGAAGTACAATCAAAGGATTATTGAAGATGCAAAAAAAGCAGGTCTTTATAGAAAGAGAGGAGCTGATGGATTTAGGGGACCATCAGAGAGGATCAAGAATCAAAAAAGGAAGCTAGACCCAAATGCTCCTGGACACCACCCAGATACAGCTCTTGATGTTTCAGAATCAGATTGATGAATGGAGAATGGAGAAAGGAGGATAAAGATGATGCAGACACCCAAAGACCAATATTTTTTGTTAGACAATATGTAGTGGGTCTGTATTTAAACAATGTCTTTATGTTTTCAAGTTATTATAGACCACTAGATGTATGTATCATGTGGATGGTACCACTTTAACACAATATGACAACCATGTGGGTCAGTTTATGTCTGTATTGACTCTATTATTATCTATGTAGTGGGTCACTTTTATGTCTTTGAGTTATTTGAAAATGCAGACACATGCAACAACATATAACATATATATTAATATTGTCATTCTTCATAGATAGCAAAGGGTATTACATATTGTCATTGTCATTGGGTTATAACCCATACATAAACAACTAACAACCTTACAACAAAAAATCTAATTTCATTTTCATAATACCCCATGCTTAAACAACCTAGTGTTTCTTTCCTTTCCCCTTGGTGTCTGCAACACATCCTGATGGCTTCTTGACACCAAAATCCTTATTTAAGATTGCATTCCAAGTTTTTTCATTTGCAAGGCCTAAAACTGCAACTGGTCCTGGTGGCTTTTGAATCTTTTTCCCTGATTTAACTTTTGAACTTTTGTTTCCCTTTTGAACTTTTGAATCACCATTTGGGTCAACAGTTGGACCATGAGGAAGAGGAGGAAAGTAAGCACTCCAACCTAGTGATTCATCACTTGAATCAGCACTTGAATCACTAGAAATAGTTACAACATCTGCAAACAAGGCACATTTATGAATGTTGCAGGGTAAGTATGTAAGGACCACAAAAAAATTAAACATTTATAACAAACATACCTGGTTGATTAGGAGAACTCATGTTTCTTGTAATTTGGTGTGCTTGATTGCTTGATTAGGGTTTGACAGGGATAAATTGGGTGGTATTAGCTACCTTATATAATTGGCTAAGGTCCTTCTAGTCAATGCATTTAATAACAGGTAGGTATACTATCATTTATGTCTAAACCCATTTGACTTTTCCTTTTTGACTATCCTGTTTTGACCCATTACAGTTAAACCAATTACAACAAATGCAATATCACAAACATAGTAATCATGCAAATTCCTACACAAACTACACCATTACATAGCAAATTAACATTGTCATTAGATTAAACCATTAGAACATACAACTTAGACCCACATTCCTACACAATCTAAACCATTACATAACAATCCTAACCTAGACACTACATAACCTACACCATACCAGCTTAAACTACACAAACCCCACAAAATCCATCCCTAAAACCCTTACCATCAGTTGACTAAGAAATACATCACAAACACAAACACAGTAAACACAATTACTGCTTTCTTGTAGCATTCACCAGTGGTTGTTCTCTCATTCAGTTCCAACTCCAAATCACGTATCCTGTTCCTGTAGGTGTACTCTTGAACTTGCATCTCCCTCCTTAGTTGTTGGACTTGAGTGTAAAGGCTATGCATCTCAGTTCTGTAGTATCCATAGCGTAGCTCAGGATCAAGAAAGAAGTAGAACCTGCATTGTTTACCTGAATCCTAAAAGTAACAAAATAAAAACAAAAATTAACACAAACACAATAAAATAAACCATAAATATCATTGCTTTACTTACACTTGGATGAGGGCAGCACAAGAAACGTCTAGCGGGGTTTGCAGTAGTGCGTGATGTCCTTTCAACCACAGGCAACTCACAAAAGCAATGGGTGGGTATAGGTTGAATCCAATTAGATGAGGATGAAGTTGAAGACATTGTTTTGATTAGGTTATGTCGTTATTTGATTTGGGGTGGGTGAAAATTAGGGTTATTGAATTTGGGGGAAAAAGGGGGAAGGATATTATATAAAGGGGAGAGTGGCAACTGTAAAAAAAAGGTTGACTGGGCATGCCACGTCAGCGTTAACGTTACAAACAAGTTAAAATTCGAATATGTGGCCATATTAACACGAACCTGAAAGTAGACCTCCTATACTAGAACGAAAAAAAGTACACGTACCATATCGGTACATTTTGGAAAGTATACAGCTATTGTACGGACAAAACCCGTTAAATATCACGGCGGACCATAATGAATTGATGAATTACTCGCTACCTCTTAAAATAATAGTATTCGTTTAACTTTTAAAGTCTTTCATATTTAACTTTAACTTGACATTAAAAGTATATTTGACAAAATAGGTTAAGGCTGGAGCTGAAGTTGGAGCTTGGGTTGGGACAAAGGCTTAGGCTGAGGCTTATATTATAAGCCGAAACTGATATTTGTATTTTAATAAACTTGTTTGGCAAATTATCTTAGGCTTTAGCTTATTATTGCTAAATTACTAAAAAAGACATAATTAAATAAACTAATTGTATATGTTTGATAATTTTCTGGGTAAATATGCAATTAATAGTTTAAAAGCCCTGGTTTAAAAATTTTAGCCCCCCAGGAGTTATAGTTTTAAAATCCTCCATAAGCCTCGACGTCAAATGAGACTTATTATACAAGCCGGCTTATTTTAAAGTTTAAGCCCCGTAAGCCTCAATAAGTCTCTCCCAAACACACCCAAAGTATTTTTGTTTGTGTTATAAACTTGATAAAAACTATACCCAATGAAAATAAAATTAAAACCCAATCCATTCATAGATTTTGCATCATGTATTATTTAACACAAACAAAAATAGTTAAGGTTAAATTTGAATAGAAAAGACCAATAAAAATCAAACGTGTACAGTAAAACATCTATAAATTAATACTCGATAAATTAATAACCTCGATAAAATTAATATTTTGTCCGGTCCTAACTTGGGACCAGTACAAATTTGGACCCCAATCAATAAAATAATAAGATAATATTTTTTTTAAAACCCCAATGTATATATAGTAGTCCAAACGAAACTATAAATTAATAATTATTAAAAATTTCATATATATATATATATATATATATATATATATATATATATATATATATATATATATATATATATATATATATATATATATATATATATATATAT